>PQXI01000012.1:0-296777 GCA_004786145.1 Botrytis paeoniae | reverse complement strand
ATGACCAAAGGATGGTTGTTACCCACTTTAGTTAGCCGAATAGGGTATAAAAGATCTTCCAGATTATTACCCTTTATAGATAATAACAACTCTTTTCCCGCAACAAATAAAACGAATCTTGTGTCGCCTTCATCGCAAAATTCAGAAGAGCCAGTTGGTTTCGTGGGGATACCAAGATGTATTGTGGGTGATATGCTTCAATCGCACACGCCTAGGCATTTTTTGGCGGCGACGCTTCCGGCTTGATGGCTTAAGTTAAGTAGTAAATAGATGAACTTGCACTCGTTAAAGGATTTCAGATGTGAAGCGCAATAATTATGAAAAGGAAATGAGGAACAGAAAGTGTGAGTTCGTGGTTTGATCTGTTTGTTGCTCGTTTAATTCCATCTTTGAATTAGATGATTTGAGAGAATTTCCATCACTTTCTCAATGCGAGAGTCGTTCGCTCTTCTCACGAATTGAAGCTACAGTCATGACTAAGGACCACTCCTAGCTAATTTCTGGTACATTAAAATTGATTTAATAATTTATCCGAGACATTAATGACTATAGGGCGTCTTTGATATGGGATGATATTCGCAAGTATGATACGTATGGCTATAGAGATTCGAGGAATCAGACTCTAAAAAGAATGTCTTATCCCGAAATCTGAATTCAGCTAACAAATCTAGAGTATATCCAACAACTCGGATTTACAACACATAATGGATAATCAGATGTATACATTGTAGTACTCTCAGCACGCGGCACCAGGTCGGATCAACCCTTGGATTGCTACCCATTTCATCGCAATGGGAAGCTGATCGTCGAGACGTCCGGCCTAGCCCACGTCAGTCCTAGCGATAACGCACCATCCCTTAGTTTAAAATGTATCTCGGTTACACTTGAGTGATCTCCTGCTCATCAAATCTTTCCACATCACCTTAATAGGCTTATTCTTATCTGTAGAATAAACTTCACGACACATCTCCAACATGCTCGAAAGATCAATATTAAGCCCATGATTATCAGAATATTCGGAGACTTAAAATCGGTTCGTCTGGGGGGCAATCTAAGCAAGATAAAGCAGGAAGAATAGTCGTCGCGATCGTCCGAGCAATACGAGAACTGACAAGAAGCCTCGAAGCTCTTTGAGCATGGGTTCTGATATTCAGATGCATTGGCCTCACATCCGACAGTTCGAATGGATAATAATATTTAGAGTACTTCAATGAGATGAATTTTGATTGGCGAAAGTAAACAGTAGTATTTCATCAGTAAGATCAATCGGTGCTTAATACTCGGAGGTAGGCTTACTCTATCCTTTCTTGAAATATATAGAGCTAAAACATGAAAGTTACAACTCTTTATATCTATAAATGTGCCGAATTAGGCTCTATCGTAGAATATCGCAACCATTTTACACTTGCCCAAGTATTCCATAAGACTTTAATCAATTCTGTTATTGAACAGTAGGTGAGGATTGAGAGGCAAAGCTTAGAGCAGGTGATATTCCACATTGAGGGCGCTCCTTAGGGTGGAGAGATGTTGATCTCATCCTTTGGGAAGTCCCGGGGTGTGACGGGCTTGAGATTGGTGAAGTTGCTAACACAATCATGAATCAAAACATAAGTGGGTGCCCTCGCCCTGTGTATCGAATATGATGCACTCCTGAGAGAACAAAAGAAGAGAGTGTGGAAGGTTGAAAGGGAAACTAGGAAGGAGTTGTTTGAACAGTAGTTGGGGAGCTCGTGTCAGATCCTTTATCAGAGGCAACCTCCGGTAGACATTCAAAAATATTGTGTTCAAAATGCGAGGTTCCTTCTGGAACCTTGATAGTTATATGACTCTGGGATGACCCGAGGACAGGCATTCGGTGGACAGAACTGTTGTTGACAAAGTCAGGGAAGTTCAGGCTGTAACATACCAAAGGTGGAGGCCTTACAAAGCTCGAGGCCGTTGCAGTTCAAGTTTGTTTTCTATGAATGCTATAGTATTTCCACATCTCGAGAAATCACTAAGGAATGAATGGGAGTGAAGCTGATTCCTGTAATGTATCCAAATTTTGATCACATTTTACCAGCTCGATACAACTTTAAACTATACTATCATGAAACTGCAATGAGTTTATAAGATCCCATAAGCTTAATGTCATCTTGCTAGTTGTATCTCAGAGTACGCAACATTACAAGAGAGTGAGACGTCTATCCAATGCCCCAGGAAGAATGAGTCGTGATGATCCACCAAAAACTGTAATGAGAAGTACTCCTGCAATTGGCGCAGGTTAACATGGAGCCAGGTAGCTCACTGTCCCGAATACTTCAAGTTTCAATGTTGACCACCGGAGCTCGGATGGGGTGCATCGCCTGTCAAAACAGCGAGCTGGTAAGACACTCATCCACACTCATAGAGCCAACACGCACTGTTCTCTGCGTGGTGTGTGGCATTCCCAAGTCCACATCTGCTTCGAAGTGCCTATTTCCCATACCTGAGAGCAAAATTATCTGCTCGCAACTTCGCAACTTCAGAGAAAGGAATTCTCCGTGATCAGGAATTCATAGTGTAGCGACGGCTGTAGGTTTTACCGCACAAGAGCCTACACTCTACAATCTTGTGTGACCCTGCTTATCATACTCACGATATAGTCTGCGTCTGCCAGGTTTGGGCATCCGCCGGGTTGACCCCGATACACCTTTGTATTTTGACAGGTAGTCGACCTACAATATGCCTATAGGGTGCGAGTACCTATTGCCAATCTCTGCAAGAATGGCTCGTCGAGATTAAGTCAGGAATGGAAGTATAACGAATTTCTGTCGTCTTGGACTTAGGTACTGATTTAATCTCATGTTAAAGATACGGTATTAAACACAAGTATGACTGCAGTAAACCACGAGGAGTAGCTATCCACAGCTCATTGATGTGCTGAAACGGAAAAGAGACATGTCCATCTTCATCAGATTGAATTTGAATGTTGAAGGGTAGCGCTTTTATCATTTAGGGTAGAATTGTAGACGTAATACATGGGGCTTCCGAACTAGCATGACTAGTGTAACTTGGCAGATTTTGCAATGAGATCCTCATAAATTGAGCACATCTAATCATGCAGGACAGATAATACTGGCATAAAATATTGCACGGGCATGAAGATTTAAGTCGAAACTCGAAAACTTAGTTTTTCATCTTTCGTAACTACTTAATTTGAAATATTGCACAAGTATCACGACATCTCAATAGCTTCATGGCGTAACATTTCTACTGTGGGGAAAATTGCTTCCGTGCCTGAGGTAAATCGACCCCATCAATCGAACCACGTCCAAAAATAACGCGGGATGCAGATTATCCAGTGATCTGCATTATGGGAGATAATCACGACATCCGAGTTATGTATGCGTAATTACATGTACAACATTCAAAAAGGCTAAACTAAAATCAACTCGAGAGCTGAAAATGAGATTGATTGAAATACCCCGCACCCCTCAATCACTTCTTCCGCTGTATCTGTTCGTGAATCCTCCATTCCTCAAATACTCTTTTTTTTTTGAGAAACATGGCCGCCCCAAGTACATCAAGTTTTGAGGCTAATCTCTATTCAGAATATCATCAAAAATTTAAATCTGCCGTACCTCAAAATGAAGAAGAATGGCTTTCACGAGCAACAGAGATTTCCCAAATCTTTTCAAAAGACGCTGCAAAGAGAGATATTGACAATAAATCTCCTCGCGATGAAGTTTCATTATTAAAATCGTCAGGACTATTAAAAGTATTGGGTCCAAAAAAATATGGTGGCGGTGGTCAATCATGGGATATCGGATACAAAGTAATCAGAGAAGTTGCTAAAGGTGATGGATCTTTGGGTATGCTACTTGGATATCACTTGCTTTGGTCGACAACAGCAAATGTTGTGGGAACAGATGAGCAGAAAGATCGATTACAAAAGGAGATAATTGAAAATAATTATTTCATGGGAGGTAATTAAAGTCATGTCAAAGTTCAGGGAATACACTGACACTATCAAACAGGTGCCGTTAACCCAAGAGATTCAGATTTGAGTATCAAATCAGATGGTGATCACATTGTGTTCAATGGACAAAAGCACTTCAACACTGGTGGAGTTGTATCTGACATAACAATTCTTGAAGGTGTGTTGGAGGGAACTGGGAAGCATATCTTTGCTGCGGTGCCGACTAGACAACCTGGAATTCAATTTGCCGTAAGTGAGAATGTCAGTGAAAGTCTTGCTTTAGCAGCTGACATTACTATCTTAATAGCATAATTGGAATAACATTGGATTAAGACTCACCGAGTCCGGTAGCGTCAAGATTGAAAATGTTAGGGTTCCCTGGGAAGATGCATTAGGTTGGAATGCCCAAACCAAGGAACCACTACCTCAAATCCTTGCTGTCCCTTTCGCAACCCTACTACTTCCCACCATTCAATTGGTTTTCGCAAACTTCTATATCGGAATCTCTCTTGGAGCTATCGAATCAGCAGCCAAGTACACAACGACTTATACGCGCGCGTGGCCTTTCGGCGGAGATAACAAAGACAGTCCAACAGAGGAGTGGTACATTCTTGAGCGATATGGCACATTCCACGCACATCTATCAGCAGTTGTAGCTTTAGCGGATTCTGTGGGTAAGAAGTTGACAAACATATATGCGAAACATCAAGACGAACGATCAGTTTCTGCACGAGAACGTGGTGAATTGGCAGAAGCTGTTGCAGCTGTCAAGGTTGTAGCTACTGACGTTGGATTAAATGTGACAAGTGGAGTATTTGAAATGACTGGAGCAAGAGCGACTAGTAAGAATGTTGGACTGGATCGATTTTGGCGTGATATTAGGACGCATAGTCTTCATGACCCTGTTGCTTATAAGAAGAGGGAACTTGGAAGGTGGTCATTGTTGGGAGAGATTCCCGAACCGACTTGGTACACTTAATCGACTAGTTCTTTTAATGAAAAATGCGGACTGTTGAACTTGGAACCCCAGCACTTGAGACAAATTGTGATGATGAGGGAGTACCCTAACACTTGATGAAAATTTAGGGTATAGCACACTCTTAAACGCGAAGATGACTTCGTTCTACCATGATAATGTCTCCATTCGAAGAAAAAGTTACTGTTATAACTCCGTATTTGAAGAAACTTCACAACTCACTGGCTTGAAAATTGAGAACAGTCTGGGAATCTGTGAGCCAGATGTAAATTTTATACGGGGATAAAATGTGACGCAAGTCCTCATCATCAATAACCTTTCAAAAGTCGATTCCCGAGACTTCTCAGGAAGATAGATCCGAAAGAAAACAGATTGGATCATGAATGCATGCTTGATGAAACGTCAATGATATGATTGAAGCACTTCATGAATAAATTGAAGGGAAACAAAATCAATGTGGATGGATGGATTACTAAGCTGAAATTGTTAGCGTGAGTTCTGTTGGCCTTACTTCCAAACCCCCCTCAATACCCAAGCATCCAAAATCCTCATCACTACATATCCAAACGCAATCATGACAGTAACTGAAGCTGTGAAGTCCGCCATTGGACTTTCGGGTACCCCATCTACAAGTATGGTTCCTTGCCCCTCTAGATCCTACTTTGTTAAAGACGGAAGCTAACACCCGGTTCAGGCGCAACCCGGGAACAAATGAGCGAAGCCCGATTACCTATCGCATATCGTGATGGATGCGCCGGTCTATTGATTCCCCTTAATCATTGTCGGCAGGAGGAATATTATCTTCCATGGAAGTGTGAGGTGGGTTTGCGGGTCATTCCAGAAGTACTGGGGTATCAAGAACAAGGCTGACATTCGGAATTTCTTGAAACAGCAAGAGAGACATTCCTACGAAAAATGCCAATACGATGAATTTAAAAAGAGAGTTGCAAAGATGGACGAATTGAGGGAGGCTAAGGATGGTGCAAGAAGCAATTGATATGGGAGGGTCGATCATTAATCAATGGATGTGTACATACGGCATGGAATAGAATACAAGTTTGCATGATATCGGTATGGACCAAGCATGGTGAAAAAGGATTCTTTTTACTCCACAGATTCTGAGAAATGTATTGCATGGCTATAGGTGTCTCTTTTGGAGGTCCTGATATACATGGGGTTTAGCTTGTAATTCAAGCACTCTCACATTGGTGCCTCGGTGGGTTCTTCCAGAGTTCTTCAGATCAACATTCAGGGTATTACACTTTTCTTGGGACCATGTTATAGCTCTGCGCTTTGAGCTGAAGTGTATTGATATTTGCCATAGGCACGAGGCTTTACTTACAGATCATGGAAACCCCACCTAAAGCGTTTATGAACTGACTATCTAGGAGTCGACTTCATCATCACCTGGAGGTCAGATTCACATGTACTCGTAGTATTCGTGGGTACGTATGAATACAAGTATGGCATTATATATGTATGTATGTACATATTGATTCTTATTTTATGATGTTTACAATGGATATCTTGATATGATTCTGAGCGCCGGCCATAAGATTGTAAACAGGCACGTTGACTTTTTATCACAAAAAGTAGTCTTGGTATATCACAGACATGTCAATTTCTTTCCAGTAATGCATCCCAGGTTATATAGCACAAGACGAGGGAATGTGGATCACCGTTTACTTTGCGCGAACCTATCTACTGATTAGTCCCTTCATAGATCTACTTCCCTCTCTCTCGAGCATACCTACTATTCATCCTGCTAGTGAGTCAGCATGACATATCACAAATAGCAGGTAAATCGCCATGATATCTGATTAGACATCCCATGCAGGCCTACGACCCACAGAAGTATCTACGCCTTTGGAGAAAAGATACTCACCAAAGCTAGTTCGAGAAAACGACGGCTGGCTCAGGGCCGTCTTATCCAAAAGCTTGATCATTTGATCGGGTTCTATGAGATTTACTATACACCTTCGTGATCTCGTCATTCTACCGTGATTACTGCACTGAAGCCAGTATGGATTTACTGTATTTCTTTCTTCTCGCCAGTCTCACAGTCTGAAGGAAGTTACATCAATTTTGTGGGAATGATTAATTTGCTGTCAGGTTAAGTCAATTACAAGAGTGCGGTGTCGATGCTATCTGTTTCGGGGAGTCAGTGTTTATTAGCCACTTCCATTAGGCAATGCCTTCAAATTTGCCTCCAGGTAAACAACACCAGCTTTGACGCCGTCAACAATATATACTCGGTTGGCATCCTCTGATCCTAATTCTTCCACGAGTGCTTCTCGGACCATGTCGTCCATTCCTGCCATTCCTGCACACCCTAGGCAAACGATGGAACAATCTCTTTTTCTAACCAATCTTTTCACTGCTTCCTTCATTCTGGTGCCGACAATCTCACTATCGACACTATGAAGCTCGCCAGCAGTGAGACCTGTAGTCTCTACTCCTTTGAATCTTTCACAATGTTCTCCCTTTTGAGTCCCCAAAAAATCTCTCACACCTGCCCCCAACACTTCTTCCCAGTATTTTCCAGTACTCACAATTCCAAATCCTTCCTTGTCACCTTCATTACCACCCAATCTCTTTCCGTTGTCCTGCGTCAACAATCCCAAAGACATCATGACACTGGCCTCAAAAATCCCTGTCACGTGTACGTTTGGTCTCACTCTTTTCTTGAGTTCCGTAACTAATGGATGGACACTGTAACAGGCTACAAGAAATGCATCATATTGATCAAGAGTCGACGTAAGGTCCGAAAGAACAACTTGGGTAGAGAGGATTGCATCCTCCTCGTTGTTGATGGACGGAGGACTTGGCAGTTGACCTGTGTAAAATGAAATTTGAACCTGAGAGGAATCACTTATTGTAGAAAGTAGAGTTTGCAGGCCCTCGGTCATAGACTTCGAAGAGTTTGGATTTATGATGAGAAGCTTTCTGTCTGTAAGTTTCTTGGGTTTGATATCGGTAGTCATATTGGTGACAAAAGTGGGTTATCCCTCGAGTTATTTGTACGAATAATTATGGCGCAGCCTGCAGGTAGGATTTGGGTGAAATATCTACTACCTTATGTGCCTTTTCGACGAGCTCAAGAGTAGATGATGTGTAAATTAGAATCAGAAAACAAATCAAGGGTTTGTTCACTTACAATGTTTTATTCACATTTCGAAAGTGGACTTTCTCCAATCACCAGCTTCGTGAAGTGAAGCGGGTTCGGCGGGGAAGCTTAAGCCTCGTTACGGCCATACATTCCGACCTCAACCGCAGCGTCGTCAGAATCACCAACCAGCTACACCACAACTCTAACCATTTCATACATAGATTCTACAATTTGATCTGCCACAGTCTGGAATTATGGCAGAACCACCAATAGGTATACCGAAGTTATTTTCCTCTTTTGATTACCCATACTGACAACAATCGCATAGTCCTCGATGGAGGAACTGGTTTCCTGAAAGTCGGATATGCAGCTCAGGTATGTGGCATTTTGGACTGATAATGATTGAAGATATCTAAATACCTCAGAATTAACTTTTTGTAATTTCAGAATTTCCCAGAGTTTCAATATCCTTCTATTGTCGGTCGACCAATCTTGCGATCCGAAGAAAAGGGTGATGATGGCATGGTCATCAAGGACATCATGTGTGGTGATGAAGCTGCCGCAGCGAGGACAATGCTTCAAGTCTCATATCCTATGGAAAATGGTATTGTCAAGAAATGGGATGATATGCAACACCTTTGGGATTATACATTCTACGAGAAAATGAAGGTCGATCCTACTGGACGGAAGATTCTCTTGACGGAACCACCAATGAACCCCTTAAAGAACAGAGAACAAATGTGCGAAGTCATGTTTGAGAGGTATCAATTTGGAGGAGTTTACGTGGCTATTCAAGCTGTTTTGGCTCTATATGCACAAGGTACTTTCATTCTCTCAATTGCGCGACGGGCGGTGTGCAGTATGCAGGACATTTATTATGTGTACTGATTGTCAATAGGTCTCAGTTCTGGAGTTGTGGTTGATTCTGGAGACGGAGTTACGCACATTGTACCGGTTTACGAATCAGTTGTTCTCAACCATCTTACTCGTCGTCTTGATGTCGCCGGTCGAGATGTTACACGAAACTTAATTGCTCTCTTATTACGTCGCGGATATGCTTTGAACAGAACAGCGGATTTCGAAACTGTTCGACAAATTAAGGAGAAGCTTTGCTATGTTTCTTACGATCTTGAGTTGGATCAACGCTTGAGTGAAGATACAACTGTATTGGTTGAAAGTTACACTCTACCTGATGGGCGTGTGATCCGGGTTGGAAGTGAACGCTTCGAAGCTCCTGAGTGCCTCTTCCAACCTCATCTCGTCGATGTTGAACAACCCGGTATTGCCGAATTCCTTTTCAACACCATTCAAGCTGCAGATGTCGATGTGCGATCCTCTCTTTTCAAAGCTATCGTTCTATCTGGTGGTTCATCTATGTATCCTGGTCTGCCATCACGACTCGAGAAAGAACTAAAACAATTATGGTTAACAAGAGTTCTCGGTGGAGATCCTGAACGCTTAAATAAGTTCAAGGTTCGAATTGAAGATCCTCCTAGGAGGAGGCATATGGTTTTCTTGGGAGGTGCAGTGTTGGCAAATATTATGGCTGATAAAGAGAACATGTGGATTACAAAGCAAGAATGGGAGGAGCAAGGCACAAGAGTATTGGAAAAGTTGGGACCTAGATAGGAGTAGATGAGAGGAGTTTTATGGTGGATTGAGTCATTGATGAATATGAATGCATTGCGTGGGCTAGCTTTTCTTCTATCATAAGGAATCAAAATTGCTTTTTGTGTCTGGATATACTAGTGAAACAGATAACTTCTCATTTTGTTGTGACTTAATTACCTGTCAAAATAATAGCATCACTTCATCTTTGTGAAGGCCGCTTGGATCCGACATGGAGCAGCGGTTCGATGATTTTTAGATAATAGTTCCCACTAATCGGCAAGTGCTTTCTTCACGACCTGCTTTCCAACAATACCTAGTATATATTATCAGTTGGAAGGACTATGGAAGGAACTCTGGCAACGTGGTTATACAGACATGTGACAATTCTTATATCTCCGAGAACTGTTTCTCTCGCCACTTTCGTGTGCAACACATCCTGCTCTACTCTTTGATTCTACGTTGAGTATCTAATCTTTCAAGTCACTTTGTTCATTCTGACACTTCATTGACTCGAACTTTGTATATCCTAGAATCTTTTCACAATCCAAACTACTCGAACGTCGGAGCATATGCAAAAACCCGAGAGGTTTTTAATTATAGCCCAAAAAGTTCGAGGTCCGCGAAGACCTATTCTGTTGTGCAATCGAAGCAGGTTCTCAGTTGATACATATTGGGAACAACTACGCATGAGATTTCTATTCATGTCCAACCTCCAGATCTAGTTCTCTAATTTGAGCTTACAGATTAGCCTTCGCACTCTATTTAAATCTACATTCATTCAAAATGATTCTCTCTTCTATCGTGTCTTCCCCTTCTTGAACTCTGGTCTTGCTTCGACACTAAGTGATTTTGCAACTTTCCGTTTGATTCGACCTCCGAGCATTTATCAGACTATCTGAGATGAAATTTCTTGATTGCCATGCTCTCCAACGCATGTTATCACTATGGGGTTTAGATAAGTGGTCCCAATACTGTTATTGCCGACGAGAGGAGGAAGATGTTTGATGGCGAGCCTACATTGCCGATTAACTCGGTGTAATATGGGCTCATTGGAGACTTCCGCTGATTTGCACCACTAGAAGCTCACTGAAACTCACTTATGGGACAGAATTATGGTCGTAGGACTGCTTTCGTGCAGTCTGGACAATTTATAGGCGTTGCATTAGATTTGGGTATCTTCGCTCGTTCTCATGACGGCAATTCATACCATGCCTGGACTAAAGGGTGTGTTGAATCTCGGGATCTGCGTCTTTCTGACGTTTGAGCTTAAGACACTGGGGCTCAAGACAAATTACATGGTGATTGATCTCACGAGCGCTACTAATTCTAGGGCTGTGAAGGTGGCGGCTGTGGCGGCTTTGGCGGAAAAGTGGCAGGAAGGTGGCTTTTGATCACAGTCTCGTAATGAAGACATCAAGGAGCTAGATAGTCACAATAAGTCGAGGCGGGAATTTGTGTTCCGAGCATGATTTATGTACATACTGTTTGTTTTTTTTGGCGGTTTTTGAAACAAACTTACGGCATAATTGGTATGAACAGTTCAAAAAGAGACGGACAATGTCAAACTTTGCAGACGTTAAGATATACAGGTTTTCAATGACATTTAGCCTGAGTGGATGGAATATTCTTGAAGGCTATCAGGCGTGATGCTTGAAAATACCATTCGAGACTTGGAATAGATGGATTCGCTTTGGACATTCAACACATACAAATAAGACTCTGATATCACATTGAAGTTGGTTTGGCTTGACTCTACATATACTCAACGTCTTTTGACGATTGTTTCACATGGAAATTTGGCTCAAGGTGAAATAATAACGTAGAAATCGTGAAGCATCGAAAAGAGGTTTAAGGCTGGGGATATTGAAAGGAAAGCAAACCACCTGGCGGTGTCTCCAAAAAAAAGTCATGGTGAAGAACTAAAATGTCTAGCAGAGAATGATAAATGATGAGTGATTATAAGTCTGACACATGCTATACAATACAGCTTCCGCTTGATAATGATATTGTGAATATATGTTAGAAATATCAACACCTAACGCCGAGCTAATTCTAATATCATAATGTGTATCCTACACTAAGAAGAGCTTGTCATTCTAATTCAATCAACTCTTCTTAGCCTTCCCCAGACTTCATCTGCATCTTTCTTGCCTCTAGTTTCAGGAACTTTCCAACTAACAAATATTCCGCACAATACTGCCAATGCTGCAAATATAAAGTACGCCCATCCCACACCCCCTAGAGCTTTGTTCAAACTCGAGTTGATTATGGGGAAGAATTGAGCTACTAGGAAAGTAGCAAGATAATTGGCTGCCAAACCTACACTTTGCGTCGCACCTACAGCCTCTGGACCGACGAACTCTGATGCCATCATGAAAGGAACAGGACCAAGACCTGTGGCGAAAAATGTTACAAATAGGATGACTGAAATCGCAGAGAGAATCTTGATTTCCCAACGAAGGGATAATGCTAATGAAAGAGACATGGTGCCCATACCAGTTATGGAAAGGAGAAGGCATGCTTTTCGACCAATTTTATCGGCTAACGGAGCACATGCGACAGTTGCCACGAGATTAACTACCGAAATAAGAATTGTAATGATAGATGAAGAGACGGGGAGAAGGCCAGACAAGAGTGATACGGAATACATGATAATACTGTTGATGCCACAAAGTTGTTGAGCAAACATAATACCAATGACAGCAATGACTGCAGGTTGATAGAAGGGATCTTGAATGACTTGAAAGAATCCAACATTAGGAATGGATTTTTGTGAGGATGACTTGCTAGCAACAGAGTCCCTTCTAGTCAGGTCCGGGTCGAGTAAAAGACGCTCTTC
Source organism: Botrytis paeoniae (assembly GCA_004786145.1). Taxonomy (NCBI): domain Eukaryota; kingdom Fungi; phylum Ascomycota; class Leotiomycetes; order Helotiales; family Sclerotiniaceae; genus Botrytis; species Botrytis paeoniae. Next base: position 284,302 of record PQXI01000012.1, on the reverse strand, counting down.
TTCCTCTTCGGATGGCTTAATGTCCCAGTGTTGAATCTCTTCCTCAATGGAATAGCCATGTCCTCTAATTCGCTGGAGGGTTCTCGTCGCTGTTTGTGTGTCTTTATGTGCGGCAAGCCATGTCGGGCTTTCCGGGATGAATAGCAGCCCAACTCCTTGTAACAATCCAAGTCCAGCTCCAGCTGCCAGTATGATTCTCCACTTCGACCCTTTACTTAGATAATAACCCAGAACCTGAGTAAGTAGGATTCCTACATTCGTGGTAATTTGTGTCATGGATCCAAACAGTCCCCTTTCTTTAGGCGGTGCAACTTCTGAAATGTAGATTGGCACAACGACAGTCGACGCTCCAGCACCAATACCTGAGAAGAAACGGCCAATAGACATCATTGGAACTGTGCCGGCGAAGATTTCCAAGATTGATCCTAGTATGAAACAAAGACTTGTAATTCTCATGGCGAACAATCTTCCATAACTTGTCGACACGGCGCCACAACCCAGTGCTCCTGATAATCCACCTAAGACGAAGAGAGACGAAAGAGCGGCAAATTCGGCTTCGGTCATAGGGATACATTGTGGAAGTCCGGTACGAACAGTTGATTCGACATGACTTTGTTTCTTGCATGTAATAACATCTTGGGGAGCATTTAATTCAGACTGAAGAAGTTAAGTTAGCTATTATTCGTAGAAGTGATCGATAGTATATGACGGCATGTGTGAATATGTGCTATGTGCTAGTTTCTATCATCAGTATGAAAGTAATGATATTACATACCAAATGAAAGCCAAATTGTAGAGGTCCAAGGGTTGAGATAACTATGAGAAAAAGTAGGTAGGGAGTGATATCCTGAATACATTGTCTCATGCCTCCTGAGGCCATATCGAACTAGTCCAAAATTTATAAGAAGTTAATGAGAATAATTCATGCGTTGCAAATGAATGGTGAGGCTTGTGAGATTTGTTAAAAGTATATACAATATGACCTGATATATTTAACCCTTATCAGGTCTGGAATGCTAGTAGTAGTTTGCGTTGGCCCGATAGTTTGTGAATCAGGAGCTTTGTGTTACATTGTGGTTTGCTGTCAAGTGTCGGTAGAGAAGCAGTACCTAAACATTGAAACGTCATGAGGACCTCGAGAGTTATGAACGTTATTTGTGTAATTATGCAGGTAGCTGTGTTGGTCGCGGCTACATACCTAGGCTCGCTAAGCAGATATTATCGATAAGGATTGATGTTTTGATGTGAAAGCTATCTACAGAGTACTAAGTACCTTCTACACAGTTAATAGTTGGTATAGTTGTAGGTGTTCTTTCTCCTCTTTCTCACTTGAGCCACTGGTTATCCTACCAATTCTGTTTGATCCTTTGAATTCGATACTGGTTAGACTTCTGTATAGCATCGATCAATACCTGCTTAGTAGATCAGTCTACAGCCCTTTCAAAAACCCTACACCCTACACCGTTCCACCCCCCCCCCCCATTTCTGCATTCTCATTATCCAACTTGTCGGTACATGCTACTGCACCCCGCTGAGAACGACACAAGATACAAGATACTCTACAATAATAAGGACCTGCGAAACAAGAACAACACAATTTCTTCGGTTGGATATACGGAAACTCCGGATACCTATGAGAACGTGGAAGGAATTGTCGATAACAACGAATGCTTACAAGTGACAATCCGTCTACAGCACCGCCCCCGAAACACCAAAACTGTCAAATCGCCCTTCATCTCCCAAGTTAGCATAGATCTAACTTGGCTTTACCCGTTGATTCAAAAGGCTTCCCCTCTTTAGGTCATCTCATCTGACCGCTATCTCCGAATCTCGCCCTACAGATCCCCTCCCATTTTTGAATATTACTTGGGGGTTACACATCAACCGTTCAAAGACGCAGGTGCACAACTATCTCGTGTGACCCTATCATCGTTGTATCGAATCACCGCAGATATTGTCAATCATCATTCATTCATTATTCAATTCTCAGCCCCGGGGTTTCCCATATCACAACACATCACATCGCATTAGCTACATTACAATTACATATCTTTTTCGTTTAGGTCATCTGAAATTGTCTCGTCTTATCATTCGAGATTTGTGAATTTGATCGGCCGACATATGTCTCGTCTTTCCATCCTGTTACTAAGACCTTAACTCACAACTTTCCTTTTCTGGAACTTTGATATCAAGCGCGTCTCGTGCTATACCTCATATCGACTTACATACATATTGTACGACCAGGTAGCCTTTTTCGCGGCAAATTTGATCATCTTCCCCGATACGAAGCTAATCTTGAAGGGATTCTTTGACACGCTTGATGCAACCGACTGTACTTACAACCTGCATCTAAATTACGCTCAACTGCATCTTACCGACCCTGCACTACTGCAAAGCAGTATTACGCTACCTGCTATTCACACCCACACTCACACGCGCATTTGAAATCTTCCTATTGCCATTCCCCTTGTTTTGCCCACATACGAGCTTGTCTTTGATTGTCTTGGTTGGGAGATTTACAGATTTTGATGCCCACTGAATCTGCATACTAATCAAGCAAAACCAAGCCGAAGTACGCCGCCCCCGCCGTACGCACACGCGTTATCCACAATAACAATAATGAGCCTGACATCTAATCCACCGTCATCCGGCGGCCCATCCTCGATCTCCGCATCTAGAACTCAAATAAAAAGATCTGTTCAAGCTGTTTTTGAAGGTAATGAAGATATGACTTTTTTTTTTATCTCTCAAACAATATTACTTAACACATTTATTATTCTTCGTTTGGTTGGCTACTTTCCTCATCAACAGAGGCATATTCTATCAAAATCTTCATCTCTGATCGGCACCTCAATAGCTCTTTCCAATATGGTTTGAGAACTCTGATCTCTTGCTTCATCAAATATCAAATCATTGCCTCTATCGTTTGATTTTTTTTATTTCAAATTGCTTTATATCGATTCAATATGTATCCTACAAGAAGACCTCCTCCGTTTTACACCCCTAGTAGTTCGTTGTTATCCTACTTAAATTAGACTTTACAAAACTAACTGACAAATCCCAGGTACAGCTGAAAGATCAGCCAATCCTAACTTGGGATATCAAAGTAAAGTTCGAGTTATTGATCGATATAGAGTCATTGGTTTCATTAGTTCTGGTACATATGGACGAGTTTATAAAGCAGTTGGGCGAGATGGACGACCTGGGGAATTTGCCATCAAGAAATTTAAACCAGGTAAATACAAACAAATTGACACCAGAACTATTATATATATATATACTAATCTATCTTAGATAAGGAAGGGGAACAAATCCAATATACGGGTATTTCACAATCAGCAGTTCGGGAAATGGCACTGTGTTCCGAGTTAAGTCACATGAATGTCATCCGACTCATTGAGATTATTCTCGAAGACAAATGTATCTTCATGGTGTTTGAATATGCCGAACATGACCTTCTTCAGATTATCCATCATCATACCCAGCCTACTCGCCATCCCATTCCTGCTCCAACAGTTAAATCCATAATGTTTCAACTTCTCAATGGCTGCCAATACCTTCATGCGAATTGGGTACTTCATCGTGATCTCAAGCCTGCCAATATCATGGTATCCTCTGCAGGGGAAGTGAAAATTGGCGATTTGGGACTTGCTCGACTTTTCAACAAACCATTGCATTCTCTCTTCTCGGGTGACAAAGTTGTAGTTACGATATGGTATCGAGCCCCGGAACTCCTACTAGGTTCAAAGCATTACACTCCGGCCATCGATATGTGGGCTATTGGGTGCATTTTTGCGGAACTCCTCTCCCTCAGACCAATATTTAAAGGCGAAGAAGCGAAAATGGATAGTAAGAAAACGGTACCATTCCAGAGGAATCAAATGCAAAAGATTGTCGATATAATGGGATTACCAACCAAGGAAAAATGGCCACATCTGGTACACATGCCGGAATACTCACAACTTTCCACTCTCTCAGCCAGTGGACATGCAAAAGCTGGATACTCGAGTTTGGAGAAGTGGTATTATCAAACCATAAATTCATCCCCCACCTCGGTTCCAGTATCGAATTCGAGTCTAGGTGGTGAGGGGTACAAACTATTGAGCAGCTTACTTGAATATGACCCTGAAAAACGATTAACAGCGCAAGCAGCATTAACACATCCATTTTTCAGTACAGGGGATAAAGTTAGTGCCAACGTCTTCGAGGGGGTCAAAACAGAATATCCGCACAGGAGGGTTAGTCAGGATGATAATGATATTCGAACGGGAAGTCTACCTGGCACAAAGAGGAGTGGGTTACCGGACGATTCAAGACCAGCGAAAAGATTAAAGGAATAAATCTCGAAACATTATTGGATCTATGCAGGGTATCGATCTTATCAATTAAATGTTCTTTGGGGATCTCAGCATTGAGTAGGGTACCATTGTCACAATGGTACCTTCGGATCCTTAGATCGGCAGGGTTCGAATTCCAAAAGTCTGGAGGGTAAGGACATCACGAAAAAAAATTGCACAGCCACAATGCGAGTTTGTTGTCTTTGCTGGCAATTTTTGGAGGGATCCCCAAGCGAGCACTTCATTGGCATGAATTGATTTAATAACTCATCAAAACTAAACTTTCGAAAATTGAGCATAATGACGGGAAACGCTTCGGGTTATTTTTTCGATGATCATCATATGATGACGATGACGAGGGGCATAATCTGGGCATCGAGTTTGAATGAATAATTGCAGCAGAAATAACTTATAATTCACATTCGTCTCATTAGATTCCCAAAACTAGGTAGTATTATCATTTCGCCATTGGATCTCGGATTTCGATTGAATCAGTCCAAAAAGGGCTGTCAATTGCGAGAGTTCCCCAGTTGGTAGCAGTCAATCGCTCAAGACGGCCACTCTAGATGTCCGTAACCTTTTGAAGGAATTGGGTTCATCATAGTATTCCAATCTGCATCATCTCTTCCAATTCGCATCTCAAGCTTTCAAGATGCGTCGACCTTACTCCTTCACTCGCACGTCGTCTTCTCATGCTCGCTACAATCCAATTTACGAAGAAACAGAAGCCAAGAAAGCCAAAGCCAGCGAGAAATCACGATGGTCATTTCCATTCTTCACATCCAATGAACCTACAGGTTACGAGACTGTAAAACCACAACCACGACAATCTAGTTCGCCACCTCCTCGTACATCCGGCACTTTCTTTGCAACAAATCACAATACTTATTCGCCAACGAATAGCACAGATAACATTTACGATGCAGCTGAGAAATCCACAAAACCTGCGGGTAACCAAAGGAAGCGGTTCTCCTTCCCTTCATTTTCTTTCTTTGGAACGAACAACAACAATGGCGATGACATCGAAGCTGATAATGACTATGATTACCGGTCCAATTCTTTCAATGATGGAGAAAACAGGACTGATCCATTTCTCGACCCTGGAGACTACTCAAAGAAAGAGAAGAAAAAGGAAAAGCAGAAGCAGAAGCAGAAAACCCCTGCATCAGCTCAAGACCCTGACAACAAGAAGCCAACTAAATACTCGCAAGAACGAGGATCGGCTAAGAGAGCAGAAGCAAAAGAGGAGAAAGAGAAGGCCATGGAACGAGAAAGGGCCCGCAAAAGGAATAGCGGCTTAGGGTGGGCAAAATCTTGGTCGTTTGGGGGTGAGAGATTTGGGGGAACAATCTTGGCCGATGGGAGTGGAGTGAGGATGCCAATTTTCAGATGTAAGGGTCCTTGTGGACTCTCTTGTGGGTTTTGAGTGGCCTCTCGTTGACTGTATATAGAATGGGTACAGGTCGGAATTAGGAAATAAGGTGCTGAAGGGTTTGAGGGGGTATGGCGGCGATTGGAGTTCAAGCTTTGGCTTTTGTAAAATACAAATATCGACAGCATAGAATATAGACGGAAATCTCATCTGCAACAACCAGAGCACTTGAAATTGTGGCCATACTGAAATTCTTACCACAAGCCCGATCGAAAGTCACTGCAAAATTCGAAATTTGGTATCTGCACAATAGCTAGAATTACAAGGTTTTTATTTTTGTAGGTATGATGGTGATTTTTTCTACTTCCCTCCAGGTCTCAGTTCAGTTCAGCTCCGCCCTGCCTTGCCATTCCCATGTCCTAGACCCCTTCGTTACTCGCTTAATATTACAACCTTCTTGTTTTTCTTCCTCCTATCGTTCTAATTTCCCCTCTCTTAAGGAGAAACCTCAAACCTGCCTCTCCACCTCGCGCCACCTGATGGAAGAATGGAAACAAGAAAGAATCAATAGTGAATTAAAGGATAAAGAAAACTCTTGGTATCGCCGCCATCCCCGTAGGTAACGTACATATGAACAACCTCACCATAAAAAAAACGCAAGAAGTGCGCATTATTGCATGCGCAAGTTAGAAATTAACAAAGAGAGATATGAGGAAATCCTGAGATTAGAGGATGGTACGAGATGTAACCGAAGATAGGCTGGTGGAAATGGCGAGATGACAGCAATAAGGAGCCGTTATGGAGTTAAGCATCGTGAATGAGTAGATGTGACTCAAATGAATCGATATGACATGCTACTGGGAGCCAATTATTCTGTCTAGGTATGTATATTTCGTGGAGGGACATATTCGTAGGAGGAAGATATATCGTGTAGTCTGAGGTATAAAGCGGCGGTAAAGTCTGATTATTGAGAAATGATATTATGCGTTCTGGGTTGGATAGTTAACGGCACTATTATTTTGTTTGCGGAGCAGGTCTTCCTTCAATTGTTTTCGAAAGCCAAGCCTGAGTCTCAGCGTCAGCATAGTCACAAAATCATCTGCAATGTGCAATTGATGCCTTGCATGAATGAATAGAAAACATACCAGTCCTTCCATTAATCCCTCGCCGGTAGTGGCACAACTTGGTACTACAAACCAAACCTTGTTCCTCAATTCGTTCAACTTAAGTTGTTCTGTGACCTCAGGTGGCTTCATGGCTTCTCGATTGTCAGCTTCTCACTTGCAATAAGATTGTAATCATTGAATTGTATCACCCACCTCCTGCGATATCCTGCTTGTTCGCGAAGACTAGGAGTAATGAATCTTGCATTTCTCTGTCATTGATAATGCGATGTAACTCTTGTTGTGCCTCTGCTATGCGAGCTCTGTCACTGGAATCGATCACAAAGATAAGTCCTTGGGTACCTATATTTCGACAAATTTCTGTTAGAATTTGCTCCAACTCGTGTATTTCAAATCAAAAGATGCTTAGCAGATAATCGAGTACATACCACTGAAGTAATGTCTCCATAGAGGTCTGATTTTATCTTGTCCACCAACATCCCAGACATTAAATTTGACATTCTTGTATGTCACCGTCTCAACGTTGAATCCAACAGTAGGAATTGTAGTAACATCTTGACCCAACTTCAATTTGTACAGAATAGTTGTCTTTCCAGCAGCATCGAGACCTAACATCAACAAGCGCATTTCCTTGGATCCGAAGATCTTGCCCATCATTTTAGAAATAGCTCCTCCCATATTGACAGAATTTGAGATGTGCGTATGATATGTACGATGTTAATTGAAGTATGGGCAATTCGAACAACGGCACAGAGTTAGAGGCGATTAAAAGGACCTGTGAGGTCTTGCTAGATGATATGCGTGTAAAATAATGTTTGGAAAGGAGTGACGGTGGATCGATGGAAGAGGATGATAAAGTTCCAATGCAAAGATAATCAAATCAAACCAAGGTAGACCAGACCAAATGAACTGAAAATAGACGGTCCAATTTTTGGGGGCTTTTATTACAAGGCGAGGCTGAAATGATGATTGATGGTTGCTGAAGAAGAGGAGAGGGAGTTGAGTCTCAAAGGATTGTCGCTTGGTCTCTTCTATGGGTTCTAATTAAAAGGTGGAGGAGAGAACCTTTAGAGATGGAGGTAGTGTTAGCAAAGTCGCGTAATGATGAGAAGAAGCGGCTAACAATTAATCGCGAGAGCACTTGTCGTGCCAGTATCTTTGCTTTTAATTGAAAGGAGAGAGATTACCTTGTAGAGGTATACTCTGTAGAGGTAGAGGAACAGGGTAATAAGAAGGAATAGGAGAATACAAAGTATAAAATGTTTAAGGTCTTTGATATTCGAAATGATTTTCTTTCCCGGTATTAACCTTATCGCTCCGTCCGCCAGGAGGTAGTTTTGAAACGGAAGAATCAAACAATTGGAAAAAGTAATCAAAGGTAAAAGGTAAAAGGTAAAAGGTAAAAGGTAAAAGGCAAAAGGTAAAAGGCAAAAGATAAAAGGTAAAAGGACAAAAGGTAATGAATGAGGTATGGTATCTTTGGATTTTGGGGTTGAAACGAATATCACCAATGTTAGAGATTAATTAAAGTAGTGAACAGTGAGTTGATAGGTAGGTAGGTAGGTGGGTAGGTGTTCACACAAGGGATTGAAGACTGAACACTGAGGACTGAGGACAGGACTAATAAGGACCAAGAACTAATAATAAGAACTGAAGATTGAAAAATATGACTTATTAAGAGATACTCTTATTATTATTATTGTTATTATTATCATTATTATTATTATTATCATTATCATTATCATTATCATTATTACTCCTCCCCACCTACTCGAAATACTTTCATGATTGATCCATCAGCTATCGTCCATTTTCAGCCATCAAGCCCAATTCCCTTTTTGTTTTTATTTTTAAGGGGAAATGTAAATTAGATAGGTACGTGCTTCAAAAGGTGATGAGTAATCAATCATTCCTTAGAATTACTTATATCTCTCTCTCGTCCGTGCCGGCCGTCATAAGTCAAACTGTCGATGAACATGTGAAGTTTTCTGGCTATGTTCTTTTTACATTACCTAAACCCACAAACAGATGAAGATGGTTCAAAGTGAACCTCAAATTTGGAGGCCAAATTGTCGGACATTATTATGGGATGAACCAAATTGTTAAGGGGTACAATGTGTTGAAGTCTACCTAGGGAACACATGTTTACTCCGTAATGAGTGTGTAAACGAGATAGAATTGTCTAAGTATATGGCAGTGTTCCTCTTTATTACACAGTAACATCTATCTTAAGTATCAAAATCACCCCGGTTTGATGATGCTATTCGGATGATACTCTAAATTGAGTACCGGATATCTAAAACATGTGGATGAGGGGCACAGTTTCGCTGCTTTCCGAAAATTGAGACATGAAATATTAAACCCTTTGAAATTGGTACTTGAATTAATTTTATCCGCTTCAGTGCTGAGGAGTACAGTACATTGTGTTGCACCTTTCGAACACCGGATGGCCCTCTCCGTAATCTAAAAGAACAAAACGCCCAGTTACAACATACTTGTGTCCTGTACACCACATTTGTTGAGAGTAATGATATAGCCACCACAAACTCCATCTATCCCATGTAAGATATCAACTGTCAAATGCTTTTTGGGGTATCCTTATTCCAATACTCCTGTACCAAGAGAGCTCCAGAGAAGAAGGGGAAAAGAAGTAACGCCAAATAACCCACCAATGCCTCTAGAGTCCGTCCTTTGAAGAAAAACAATCCCTATACTCCTAACCTGAATGATCAAGAACAAATCGCCGTTCGACTTCCTTTGTAGAATCCTCATCTCCGTCAAATATCAACCTAACTCTATTGCCATCATCAAGCATTGCTTTAACTTCCGCTCGGTAAAATGTGGTTGTCTCGGGATAAAGAGCGAGGACACGCTTTCCAACTTCGTAGGGTCCAAGAATGGCGTCATCTGGTGGAATTGGGCACATAGAAGACGCGGAGGTAAGAATTGAGGATTTATTCCCTTCATCAGGAGCCACATCTTCAACCCTGTATCTGCGACTCTTGCCGTCACCGATAACTTTTGCAACCTTTCCTTGGATCCAATCCATCTCAGTAAAGGGAGAACCAGGTCTCGGCTTGAATGCCACCTCTTGTCCCTTGGAAAATTCGATTTTCTTTGTGCTACTAGTACCAGAAGTTGTAGATGTATTATTATTATTAGTACCAGCAGTACTACCAGTATTAGTACTAGTACTAGGCTCTTCATTCTCAGATTTCCTAGAAGTATCTTTTCCCTTCGGGGGTAAACTGCTGGTTCTGCCATTTCCCATCTTTCGAACATGTTTGTTTTCTGCCGGAGAAGGAACAGGAGAGTCGGTAGATCCTACATCATCGGTAACACTTGATCTTCCATGAGATTCGCGGGAATTGGAACCTCGCTCTGCTTCGTTGCCCTTGATCAAGGCTAAAAGTATCGATAGTTTTTCAATGGTTTGTCGTAGGGCTACTGCTGTAGACTCGGAGACTTTCACGCCTTCTCGAATTTGTATATCGAGCTCTTCTATTGCGGCCATGGTAGGTGCTTAAATTTCATCAACACCAAACATCGTTGCGGATAGAATCCATACTCACGTAAACCATTCTTTATTTGCTCAGCTATAGCGGTTTCTTTAGTGATGATGGCTTCCGGGATATTTGCTTCAAAGATTTTCTCTTCTGCTTTGATTTTGGCTAGAGCTTGAGTGATCTCGGTCCATAAGGCTATTTCTTCACCCCTCTCATGTGTTCCGGAGCGAACTCCACCACGCGCTTGACGTCGACCAGCAGTTGAGGCAGACATTATTTTCTCGTGGTACCCGTCTGTCAACTTAAGTTCATCGATCAGGGTCCGGCTTTTTCTATCTTGCTTAGACATATTTTAGCAAGAGAATCTCAGAGTGGATAACAATGGAACCAAGAAAATAATGATCGAAAGGAAATAAATGTAAACATGTCATCCCGACTTTGTACATTTTCTAAGAAGAAAATAGAAACCAAACATCCAGGATCGTGGTGACTTACTTGGGTTGTGGGTATTCTGACCCGCACCTACTTCAAATAAGGAATAAGTCGAGCGTCCGATCGTGTAATGGAAGCTACAAATCGAAATTGAATTGAAAGTTAAATATGGTAATTGAAAACGCATCAACAAGGGGCGGAAAGAGGGGATGAATGGTGTGATGAAGTAATGTAGAGGGTAGGTATGGTGGAAATGGTAGAAATGGTAGAAATGAGCGTTGAATGTTGTGAATGAAGGATACTAGGTAGTACGAGGCTTTAAGTTCGGAGTAGGACCCTAGTAAACGAATACTGGAGTAGAGATATTAAAGGAACTTGTTAATGATTAGGTGAATCCTCTATTTTGATTGGTCAGAATGCCACAAAATATTAACAATAATAGTAGACGCTAGCACAGAATACAAATCAATACAAATGCCAATAGATACCTGTCCAGGTACCCAAGTAGGACTATGTAGGTATATATGTATGTATGTATGTATGTATGTATGTATGTATGGAGTAGAAGAAAATCGATAGGGAATTATTAGTGGTACCTACTAGGTAATGTTTGAGATCAGCATTTACATCAGCCTCGTCAATCATCCTATAATAATTGGTCAGTGGAGTTAGCGCGGGGTTGGTTGAAGTTGGGTGACGTGAAAGCTATGCTGAACAGAACTATTCTGAGATACATACTCCATACTCTTCCTCAACAATATTCACTGTCACTTATTAGAACGAAATAAAGAAGAACCGATTTGTCAGATATCTCATACAACGGATCAAACAACAATCTACCCTCATTGATTCCTCTACCCAGAGCCAAAATGCAAGTTCCGTTAATCAGGCTTCAATGCGGAGTCAATAGCTATGATTGGGGTAAAGTAGGAAATGATTCAGCTGCGGCAAAATTTGCTGCTGCTACACCTGCCGATGATTTCTCTGTTCAAGAAGAGAAGCCATATGCTGAAGCAAGTAACTCTTCATGCTTATGTACATAGTTTTATAACTCATTCTTCATAGTTGTGGATGGGAACACATCCTTCAAATCCTTCCAAGGACCTTACCACAAAACGAACACTCCTCGATCTCATTCAAGATAATCAAGCACTCTTATCTAAAGATGTCAGTGATAAATTCGGCGAAAAGTTACCATTCCTATTCAAAGTACTCTCGATAGGAAAAGCACTCAGCATTCAAGCACATCCAAATAAGAAACTCGCGGAGCAATTACATAAAAAGGACAGCAAAAACTACCCAGACGATAATCACAAACCCGAAATGACAATCGCCATTACACCTTTTGATGGACTCTGCGGGTTTAGACCTCTTGCAGAAATTTCGCATTTCTTCTCAACGATTCCATCATTGACGAAATTAGTTGGGGAGTCCGCAGCGGAAGAATACCAATCCGCTGTCAAGGGACAAGAAACATCGGATAAATCAGAGGACGAGGCTAAGAATAAGAAAGCGCTGCAGAAAGTTTTTACTGCATTGATGAATGCAAAGAAAGAAGATGTTGAGAACGCTAGTAAGGAATTAGTTGCTTCAGCGGAAGAAGAAGGGGATAATTTCGCTGGAGGAGGGGGCCCATCAAATGAAGGAAAGGAACTCGCAGATCTTGTCGTCAGATTGAACAAACAATTTCCAGGGGACATTGGACTATTCGTACAGTTCTTTCTGAACTACGTCAAACTCGAAGTCGGAGAAGCAATGTTCTTGAAGGCGGATGATATCCATGCATACCTGAGTGGCGATATCATTGAATGTATGGCTGCATCCGATAATGTAGTCCGAGCTGGGTTCACACCAAAATTCAAGGACGTCGATACTTTGACTTCGATGTTGACTTACTCATATGCGCCTATCTCTGAACAAAAGATGGAACCAGTGGATTATCCATATGCCACTCTCAATGCGACTGCATACTCTTCTGGATCGTCAGCGACACTCTATGATCCACCTATTGCAGAGTTCAGCGTGGTGAAAACCGATCTCAAGAAGAAGGGGGCAAAAGCAACATTCGAACAGATTGCCGGCCCTAGCATATTCATTTGCACGACTGGAAATGGTAAGATTAGTGTCGGACCTAAGGTCGAGGAAGTTAAACCTGGGTATGTCTACTTTGTTGGAGCTACAGCAGAGGTAATACTTGAGGCTGAGGATGAAGAGTTCACCACATTCAAGGCATTCTGTGAATTGCAAGGCAAAGAAGATGCGGATGGAAAAGAGAAGCTCTAAAGCTTAATTGAGAGGGCGGATATCTCCAAGTAACGACTTCATGAATGAAATAAGGTTTTTCTCCTTGCATGTTTGGAAGTCTTTCTGCGATATGTGGACATCATAAATCCATTCCTCTTCAGGCAATTTGATCCGACCGATAGCAAGGCTTGTGAGTGACTCCTGAGGGTCCCATCTAAGTTTCAAACTTAACATCTTGCTAATCTTCGTCGCAATCTCAAATGTATGACTTTATCTCTTCTCTGCTCTCACTTTTATCTATGCCTACAATCCTTATCCCACCCTTTAAGTTCATGTTGTTAGTCAAGACTCATAATCAATCATAAGCTTGGATCATTTCTTACGACCGGGGGCTTGCAAGCTTAACTTGATTGTCCCATCCTCCTATCGTTCACTATCGCTAAGTCAATACCTCCCCCAGATTGACCAATCATGAATTAGCCAAATGAACTCCCCAGAGCTTCTTATCGGGAGGCTGACAGGGCCACAATCAGACAACATGTAATGCTGGCAGGTGCATAAGAACTCGGCGATGCCGTCTAGAATTGCATGTAGAGTCTGTATAATAGTCATTTCTTCATCAAAGCATAGAATTTATCTTTTTCAGAAAGCTCTTGTAATTTAAACTCATGCGTCTTTGAAGCGCAATGGAAGTTGATCCAGAACTTTCGATTGGAAGACAAGCTTCCAGAGTGTCCCGGGTAGACCAACATGATGAACAGGAATTGGCAGAGTTTGGATACAAACAGGAATTGAGGAGAGACTGGGGTCTTATGCACAACTTTGGAATTTCTTTCAGTATCATTGTAAGTTGTATTTGTCTAGACATGCGAGCTGTCCCTGATATTGCAAAATGCGAAACCGAACACGGCTTTACAAATTCATTATCAAGCGTTGTTATGTGAAGCATCATCAATGCTGCCAACGACCTTTTCATCTTATAGGAAGTCTTGCTAATATCGCTTTAGTCCGTCATCACTGGAATAACGACACTATTTTCGTATGGCTTGATCACCGGTGGTCCTGGAGGTATGTGTTTCCTATGCTCTTATTCTGTGTTGTGGATCTCTGACACAATCAGTCATGTCTGTTGGATGGATAATTGTATCCGTATTTACTTTCATGATCGCTTTGAGCATGGCAGAAATTGTCTCTGCTATACCCACAGCTGGTGGACCATATTATTGGGCAGCCCTTCTTGCGCCGAGGAATCATTCGGCTTTTGCAAGCTGGATTACTGGTTGGTTCAACTTCCTCGGTCAAGTTGCCGTCACTACAGGAATTAGTTTCGGCCTCGCAGGTCTCATATCAACAACTGCGACAATCAAATCATCATATGTTCCAAGTGCCCCAAGAACGATTGGTATATATGCAGCTGTCCTCATTTCTCATGGCATCGTCAATACCTTTGGTGTTCATGTATTGAGATACCTAAACAACACATCCATCGCACTTCACTCATTGGGCGTAACTGCAATAGCTATTGCTGTTCTGGCAAAAGCCCCTACACATCAAAGCGCGAAGTTTGTTTTCGCCAAATTCTACGACGGAACAGGTGTAGATCCAAGTCCTGGATGGAGTGTTAGAGCATCTCCAGCATATGTGGCTTGCTGTGGTGTTCTCATGGCCCAATACACGCTCACTGGGTTTGACGCATCAGCTCACTTGTCTGAAGAGACTCGAAATGCGTCCTGGAGTGCACCCATCGGTGTTATTTCTTCTGTTGGGTTCTCTGCTCTTTTCGGATTCTTTGTTATATTGAGCTTCTTATTCAGTATTCAAGACTTTGATAACACAATTGCAAGTGATTATGGTCAACCGGTTATTCAAATTTTCGTTGATATATTTGGAACCGATGGAGCGGTTGTGTTAATGTGTCTGATTATGATTTGTGTCTGGCATTGTGGGCTCTTTTCGATGACTTCAAACTCAAGAATGATGTTTGCGTTTGCTAGAGACGGTGGAATTGTAAGTTTTCCTTTCCGCTCCTTCATTAACTACTAGTCAACGCTAACAAATTAGCCGGAATATTTTCACAAAGTCGATGATCGTTTTCAATCTCCCATTCGAACAGTTTGGCTCGCAGCAACTCTTGCTTTCTGCCTAGCACTCCCATCTCTTGGCTCCAGTGTAGCTTTTGCTGCCGCGACTAGTATAGCTACTATTGGTCTGTACATATCATACGGAACCCCTATTCTCATCGGTCTCATCTATTCAAAGGAGTTCAACGCTAGGAAGGGCCCATTCAATCTTGGAATCTTCTCAACGCCAGTCGCTTTCATTTCTGTATCCTGGATAGGGTTTATTACCGTGATCTTTTGTCTCCCTACGACCAATCCGGTAACAAGTCAAACTGTAAACTACACCGTAGTGGCCGTGGGAATTATTGCTATCGGGGCCTGTGGAGCGTGGTTGGTTTGGGCTAGGAAATGGTTTGTGGGACCTATGGTCGAGATTGAGGCTGCTGCACGCTTGGGTATAAATCCCGAAGAACCTGGTGCTTTGGAGAGAGCGGAAATCGATGGTAAGATTGATTTACAAAGCGGCGTGAAGAGTTCAGATTAGAAGCTTGAATGGAGGCAAATGGAATTCGTGGCCATACGAATGATAGATATACCTCGATAGAATGAAGACCACGGAGAACAAAACTTAGTAATATATGGCAATTTACCACAATTCCACCGGTAAAATTGATTTCACCATGCTGCAATGGAGCCTCGAGTAGACGTCAGATGCAGCCCAAAGAAGCCGCGACTTTACAGGAAACCCAGGTATAATATACTGCATGTACGATTTGCGGTACATCCGAATTTCTGCAGTATTGACACAGGTAACCCGGAATTGCTTCGGAAAATAGTCGTTGTGATCCGGATCATTAAGGATGGATGGTAAGAAGACGGGCAAATAAAGTCTATGTGTCTTGTCCAAACTGACCTCATCATACTTTACATCCGAGATCAAAATAATGAAGAGGTATCATAAATAGATTATGTATCTGATTTTAACGTTGTCGGTCATTATTCGATATCTGATATTCAAATTGGTAATCGTTTATTAATTCCCAGCAACATGATGCTTCTTGTTCACTCAGCCTTCAGTCAGCCTTCTAGAATTTAGTATAATTGATAGCCCATGCCCCATAATTTTATCAACGATTATAGGACCCGACCTCGGGGTATCGGAACTTTTTATCACTTATCACTCACTTCGTCCATTAATCACACAATTAATCAATATTCAAACTTCATTATACACCAGCAATCATAATCACAGCATTAATAATACCTTGACTTTATTAATTATCTACTCTTGATGAGAATTACTGTCTTCTAAATCAGATTTCACACCCAAAATGCCAGACCTCAACGCAACCTCGTCCTCTACTCGTCCTCAACAATGGAGCCATACCCCTCATGAATCATCGGACGAAGTCCCCTCTCTCCCACCCTTCTATTCGCCTCGCCCAATACCAGTCTCCCGCGCAATATCAGAACTCGATTTAAATCAACTCGATGTATCTAATCTCTCTCTCACTCATCGTGATGATACGTCCTCGCAGCTTTCCGATCACATTGAATCATTACCCGATCTCGTCTCCCCAGCCTTTACACCCCCTTCCACACCCGGCACATCCACACCTTCATCTCTCGCACATCGTCCTGCAAGATCAGTACCTGTAGACTCGAGTACACCAGCTGGAGGATGTGGTTCAAAAAAACCAAAACTATTAGAGAAACTACCAGAGGTTAACTGTGTAGTTCGCGCACGAATTCCTACAACTACTGGAACTGAAATGTTTCTGCACTTATACCAAAACGATGAGGATAATAAAGAGCATTTAGCCATAGTATTCGGAAACAAAATACGAAGTCAAAGCTTGGATGCTGTACGAGAAGGAGAAACGGAAATGGACAGGCTGATACGTGGGGCATACACGGGAAGATTATTTCCAGGTCGCACTACAAGTAGCATGCCTCCTTCGGCGACGGATCGAGAAAAGCAAGAAGACAAGGCCGAGGCACCACTGGTTAGAATTCATTCGGAGTGTTACACGGGAGAGACTGTGTGGTCTGCAAGATGCGATTGCGGTGAGCAATTGGATGAAGCTGCAAGATTAATGTCTTTGCCCAATTCCTCCGGGCAAGCCGCGGGTGGGATTATAATCTATTTGCGACAAGAGGGCAGAGGTATTGGCTTGGGAGAGAAACTGAAGGCATACAATTTACAAGATTTGGGATCTGATACTGTGGAAGCAAATTTACTTCTGAGACATCCGGCAGATGCTCGCAGTTATGGATTGGCTACTGCCATGTTGAAAGATCTAGGAGTTGAGGAAATCAAACTTTTGACGAACAATCCGGATAAGATACGAGCAGTCGAGGGGCCAAATAGAGAAGTGGTGGTAAAAGAGAGAGTCGCCATGGTTCCTTTGGCTTGGAGTGGAAAGACTGGTGGAATTCGCAGTCAGGAGGTAGGTGGGTATCTAAAAACTAAGGTATGTTATACTCTGAAGCGTATGTAAAATGGGATTTGGTCTAACATGCGTACTTTGTAGATTGAGAAGATGGGACATATGCTTCAAATGAACGAAGCATCATGATAAATGAATCTTGAGACCAATGCCATCTTCCAACGAAATGTGGAGACCATAAAAATCATCTCTCCTCGAGCGGCACGAGATTCCGATTTGCAATGGGCTTTGGGCTACGCATTGAGCTGAACATCACGGCGGTGTAAATTGGCGTTTATTGGTAATCAACTTGGGATACATGGAACGCATCATGCACTGAAAAGTCTGAATCATTTTATTTATGTCATATGTATTTTATTTCTATCAAGGACTGGATATGAAGACATTGAATCAATATAGAAAGAATTTTAACTTCAGAAATTTCAATTATCTATGATAATATCTTGTACATGACACTTCGTGCTGACTTCAAGCGAAAGGCCCCTTTTACATTCGTTCTCTGTTTCCATTTTCTATTGAATTCCAGTCAATTTATTCTACACAGAAGGCATTCGGTACAACAATATCATCCGAGGCAAAGTTGGCCACCGAAAGACCCTCGAGAAACTTCCATTACTAGTGATAGTGGAGAAAACCCACAGGCTAGTTCCAAATGTTATCACCAAAAGCCGAAGATTTATTAAATTCCGCTCCAACCCAAGGCATTTCCTAGGAATACCCCTCCCATTTCCTTTCTTGATTGGTCAGTTACTTTCATGACGTCTAAATGGAATTGAGGAAATGCTCCATACTCCATACAATTAGAAATCCAAATCTGATTTGAAATATACATGATTCGAAATGTACATGATTTTGTATCCACTTGAGCTCCGACACTGCCGTTTGAGAGCGATGCTGGGATATGGTATAAGAAAGTCCCCCGAAGAACTTAATGAGTAATTTTTGCTCAAATTACATTCTTTCATACTTCATCAATACTATCAGCATATAAAATATTAGCAAGATGTCTATCAGATATGAATCATCTAGCTCTGACGCTTCTCCTCTCGGAAAGCCTCTCAAATATGAATTTTCCGGCAAAGTTGCACGAAATCGATTTTTGAAGGGAGCCATGACTGAACGTCAATCATCATGGGACCCAAAGGACTTCAAATCTAGAGGAATTCCATCCACAAACCTCGTCAATGTCTACAAGAGATGGGGCGAGGGAGAATATGGACAAATCTTGACTGGAAACGTTATGATTGAATATGATCATTTGGAAGCTATGGGTAACCCAATTATTCCATTAGAAGCTCCATTCGAAGGAGAACGATTCGAAAGATTCGCAGCAATGGCAAAGGCAGGAAAAGCTCATGGAAGTTTAATGGTTGCACAAGTCAGTCATCCTGGACGCCAGGTCGAGAACAGGATTCAACCAAATCCTATTTCCGCAAGTGATGTTCAGCTAGAAGGTTCGTTTCATCTGCTTTTTCAAATTTTATCTCACGTATTGGTCGAGTCTATACTAACAAGAATGATCGTACAGGAAACCCTATGGGATTGTCCTTTAATAAGCCACGTCCAGCAACCCAAGAGGATATCGACAGTATAATCGACAAGTTCGCTCACGCAGCAGAATACCTCGAGAAAGCCGGTTTTGATGGCATTCAACTCCACGGTGCCCACGGTTACCTCCTCGCTCAATTCCTCTCCAAGACTACAAACAAGAGAACCGACAAATATGGTGGCTCGCTCGAGAACAGATTCCGTATCATTCAAGAAATTGCAGATGAAATCCATAAGAGAGTCAAGCCAGATTTCATCGTTGGTATCAAGATGAACAGTGTTGAGTTCCAAGAAGATGGATTCACACCTGAAGATGCTAAGGCTGCTTGTCAAGCACTTGAGGGTGCACGATTTGATTACGTTGAACTTTCCGGCGGAACATACCAGGAAACTGCTTTTTTTCACAAGCGCGAGTCAACTAAGAAGAGAGAGAATTTCTTCATTGAATTCGCAGAGGAGATTGTCAAGCCTTTGACCAAGACCAAGACATATGTTACCGGTGGATTCAAGACTGTTGGTGCTATGGTTTCCGCATTAGATACCGTTGATGGTGTCGGTATTGCACGACCTGCAGCTCAAGAGTTCAGACTTGCAAAGGATATCTTGGAGGGAAGAGTCACTGGTGCTAAGAAGATGGCTGTGGATGAAAATGATTTCTTGTTCAGTAACATTGCGGCCGGTACCCAAATGAGACAGGTTGGAAAGGATCAGGAACCTATTGATTTGAGCATTGAAAAGAATGTAGAGATTTTCAAGAAAGAGATGGGTGTTTGGGGCGCAAAGATGGCTGCTGATAAAGAGTGTAAAGAGTATGGGTTCATTGATTGGACTCAGGAGGCTCAACCATACGGAGTTTGCTGAGCGATTAATATCTGTATTACTAAGTATATATGTGGGATAGATAAGAGTTATAAGGCATAGATTTTAGAATTTACACGATTCATGATACAGTAACAATAGATCCACCGGGTGGTTTCTTGCTGTTTGCATTCCCGCCATCAAATCTCTGTAACAATTATTCGACTTCGTGGGCGTTATAATTATTTCTATCCTCGGTATATCCATTGCCATTATACTTGATATTGGTCAATTAGTATAATTATACGGCATCTATCAAGTTACTTTGGAGACGTGCCAATACCAGATAGCGCGCAAACTTGGTAGAACCAAGACAAAAACAATGTACTCTGAGGAGATGCATTTGACTGGATTCACACTTCAATCATATGTTGTCCCCATTCTCTCCTCAACTTGCGAGATTGCTTGGGCTCATCTATGGAGGGTTAATGTACACGCTGGCCAACTAAGTTCTCGAAATGATCTTGATCTCCCGGAGATGGTTTCCTATCAGGATTATGTCCGTGTTTTATACCATCTTAGCCTCATTCTTGACTAACATAGTAAATGTTGACGTCCTAACTAAATAAGTATAGCCTGTCTCACACTCAATCCCGCACTGCCGTTGGTGATTATATCCCTTTGATCAATTGTATTTGATTACTCGAGGGAAATTTGTTCGTTCTGTGCGATGGCCTCATGCTTTGTATCTCCCATAACTTCACACATAATCCGTAACTTGACAGAAATTACCTTGAGACGTGCCCACATAACAAATTTGAGATGACTTGTGTGGCTTCCTGCAGCGGGTCCTTCAACAGTGCTTCCCCTACTCCAGTGAAGCATACCTGTTCTAGGAGACAGTGCTTCCTACCGGAGATGTCGTTTCTTCACTTCTCCTCTTCGTTAACCAACTCCAAATTCTTCAGATGAGTTTAAGCATTTTGAATTTCCTTTCTGAATTGAACTCTCATCAGTTCGGCTTTCCGTCAATTCGGAGTATTGGAGCTTGATGTCCGACTTTAGGTGTCATCGCTGCTTTCCAGAGTTTCCTTCGTAGAATGTTTCTCGGGAGCGATGGAAACAAACGAGGATGAAGGTTGTTTTGATGTTCCTTCAAGCGCTTTTGAATATACGCATTCCTGATCCACCAGCACCGGATCACCCCATTTCCTTTTCGGATTTGCGTCATAATGCTTACGCCATAAACTTAAACTCACAGCAGTGCCCAAGTGAAGACCCTCAGTTCCTACAAATTCACGCGCGACATCGTTCTTTGTTGTTTCCGCATACAGCATTCCCATATCTTTACAATATCCTAATGGCATATGAACTTTGAATTTTTCCTTTCCCACGTTCTTCATAACTGTTTGTACTTCCTCGTTTGGAAACTTGCCAAATTCCTTTATGAAATAATCATGAAGCAGGTGAACCACCGATCCTTTACGGAAACTGGTCATAATCAAGAAATGTCCCCTGGATGGTTCCTTGGATATAACCTGCTTTCCTTGGATGGATTCTTTTTGGTATACGCGCTCGACAAGACCAGAGACTCTAGGTTCCTCCGAAACAAAAAAATTCATTGTTGGACCGACAGGCAATTCTGGTGGGCCTTTTGCACAAAATTCATTGATTGTATCTTTGTACATCTTTATATAAAAATGGCGGTCGGGTAAGGGATCTATAAGTTCGAATCGGGTATCCGGGAAACCTCCCCATTGATGAAGATATTTTTCCTTGAGTTGATTACGAAAATCTGTTGCTTCATTGCTCATATCAAGTGTTAAAACTAGTCGAGAGCTTTGTTTCTGGAAGTGATGGGCCCATGCTGCCTCATTACGAGGACGCTTCTTAGGTCCGGATGCTGTGAAAGTTACAAGGGAGGAAGGATCTTCCTCTCGAATTATTCGGGGTGCTCGAGGAAGTAGATTTTGTAGTCTTGCTACTTTAGACATTGATTCAATTCTGTGGAAGCAATCGAAACTTCTGTTTGTTGTTGATGAGATGGATCTAGAGAAAGAGAAAATTTTGCCAGGCCGCACCCCAAAATTGATGTTGGATCACGTGATAATGATCATTTATCCATCACAATCCATATTTGCCATATTCTAGTGATGAGATGTAATCTTGCTAGAGAAAAAGAAGGTCGAAGAGGTCCCTTTACATTAAACAGTAACGTCTAATTTCTTGATACCTGGGCAACAATAGTGAATGGCCAGCTAGAATGCTAGAATTATTGGAAGCTTACGCGTTTAATGAAGCTTGAATCTTGATAGCGACTTGCTAGCGACTTTCTCACTAAAGGCTTGAGCAAAGCTTCCTACGCATGAATTTGAGAGCCAGACTTCAAAATTTGTATCATACACTGCTCTGGCTGTAGATCAATCGGTTCACTGGTTCTAAAACACCCTACAGACCACAAACAAAGTACGGGGCGGCGTATTGAATTTTAGACTATTTTTAGCACTTCGCATCATCACCACAAATTACAACTGGTAAACAGTATCATAATATCATCTCAAATTTTTCAGAGGTAAGTCCTCAACACTCAATAGGGATTTGACTACTCTTCAATATGCTACTTTCGGCTATAAGAAGATTTTGAGGATTGATTCTTTGTCGTCCATAAACAATCAAATCAGTTCAGTTCAGTTCATTCATTGGAACTGCAAATCTTTTATAGAATTGCTTCTATGGTACAGTTCTAGAGTAGAACCAGCCGTCCGTCCACTGATTTTTACCAGGATATACACTAGATAGTGGGACCAAAGTTTATTTACCTTACCATCAATAACAACAACAAAACAAAACAAAAACAATCTCTAGGCGATGTGTATCAAATCCTCCAATATTGGGAGTGGTAGTAGCAGCAATGGAAGAAAGGGAACTTGATGAAAGGGATGGCAGCAATGATTATGAACTTATGAGAAGGGATGAGGAAGAAGCATTAGAGAAAATTCCGATTCGCCCGGAGAATGGAAGATGGAGACGAAGATGGCGAATCATAAATGCTTGGTATGTATACCCTCTTGAGGTTTATTTGAATGGGGCTAAATTGAACAATACAGGATTTGGATAGGGTTTAGTACTTGGTCTATACTCATGACGAGGAGGCTTCTGATCGCGGATTTTCGTAAGACTTTGTACTCGATTCTTTTTGCTTGAACCATGCTGACAGTCCTTTTGTAGGATACCGTGAGTTTTGTTCATCCATGAAGCAAATCCCCCTTTTCATTCTGGAGAACTATCTTTTCCAATCAGATGACTTACTCGTGATTAGCAATATGTTTTCTTGTTTTATTGCAAATCGCCGCATACTTTTGCTTGGGCATATTCGCGGTCTTGACAAGTTTTGTCGACTACTTCACGAGCGTCCCGGATTTAAACCCCAGTCGCGGCCCGTCATTTCTGCAAGGTCTTTTCGTTCTTACTAGATACTGCCTCACGGTATTCATTTCGATGGTTGCTTTAATATACAACGCGGAAGCGATCATGCTTTTCAACAATTTGGCTGTATTTGCTACATTACTAGTATGTAGACTCTCTATTTGTTCGCGTTTTCTGACACTCCAACAGATACTCACATATGCGTTCGATGCTTTACTATTCAGTCTAGCATATGACTTACGATTACTTCCCCGTGACCAAGGCTTTGACAGAACCATCATCGTTTGGGCTATCGGCATCCTTTGCCTTGCCTCCACGATTGTCTACGATGATTATCGACTCAATATCGAAGCATTTCAGTTTGCCGTACTTGGTATGTTTCTTGTCAGTCTGGCAAGGACGATAGCAGCGATTGGATATCAAGTACCATCTCCCAGAAATCCTTCTTATGGAGCCTCACTCTATTTTATGCTTTGGGGTGGATTACCTCCATGTTTGCTCGTCACCATTCTCGCTGCGTACAGATATGAAGACTTCGGGGAGGCATTCTCGGTTCTTCGGACTTGGGAGTTCCTGACCTTCGTGAAGAATCTGACCCCCGGAGCATTGACTCATGTTCTTTGGAATACTCCTTTACGATCAACATTGGCACTTTCTATCGGTTCGAAGTCACCCTATGAATCCACCGAAGAAAATGTTCCCGACGCAATTGATGCGACAGTTCACCTATCTTTGGGACTAATGCTCATGAGTACATTCAAGGAAGAAAGCACAATGAACGGATTCCAAATCTTTGTGTTCATGCTTATCTACCTTGTTAGTCTGGGGCCAAAAGAAATAAGCCTCTACATTCCCAAATTCGTGAATTTTGTCTACACCATACGACGAAAATCTGGAATACCAGCTCGGAAACTTTACCCAATATGGCATAAGCCCATATTACTCTGGACCACCACCATTTTATTTACCATCCTGAGTTCGACGGGGATACTTTACTGGATGGATACAATCTCTATCCGCCACGACCAGAAATTTTGGACAGGCCCCAAGTCTCCATCTTTGGATACAATTTACCGAGCGGCAACAAAAAATCGTCTACAAATTATAATCGCTCATTCAGCTGGAGAATCAATTCCTGCAATTAAAGGAATAGTAACAGGAATCCTGAGTTCACAGCCTGCTGTTATGGCTCATAAGCCAGATGTTTTGATCTATACGAAAGATCCATCCGAAGACATTGTGAAGAAAATTCGAGCTGAAGTGGGTTTTGGGGATATATATCCTCTTCCAAATATTGGAGGTCCATCTGGCGTTTTTCTCCATCATATATTAAAGAATTGGGATAATTTACCTACGCAAACTCTGTTCATCACCACGTCTCAACATACAATCGATGATTTTGATCTCATCGGTCATCGATTATTCGATTATTACAACCCCGCTCAGCTACCACCAGCAGCAGAGAACTCAGATATATTGACTGGATTTCTCAACTTAGGAGAACTGGAAACATGTGATTGTTATGGATGTTATGATAAAAGTGGCTGGAATGATACATTCAGACTCATTCCGAGTATGTGGTCTGCATCTCGTCCTGCCGAAAAGGACGAGACGCCTTATAGATGCAAGAAAGCGATCCTAACACATGGAAACAATTTCATTGCCTCAGCAGCGCGTATTCGGGGGATTGGGAAAGACATCTGGGAAACTCTAGATGATGCGCTCTCGAACCCGTCACTAAGTAGGGGCTGGGCTCATGATAGATTGAAGTTGGGCCCTGAGGGGAGGAATACGGAGATATTTGGCGAGAAGGATAGTTTGGAGAAACCGCATTTAGGATATACTGTTGAGAGATTATGGGGGATCTTGTTAGGATGTTCAAATCAAAACATTGCATGGAGATGTCCTAATTTGTGGAAGGGGTGGAGGAGAGGTGGGGAAAGGGAGGACTGTGCTTGCAGAGATTGAGCTTGCAGAGGAGAAATGGAGATATAATCAAGTCAATGATAATAATAGAAAACTTAGACTACATGGTCCTTCAGTCTGAGGTGGTGCTCGAAGCATCGAGTGTAAATATAAATTGTCTATTCACTTTCCTTTTCTTTTTGGTTTCACCAAGCACAGGAGTAAGTTGGTTTCTGATTCCGTACTCACTCTTATTCGTCATAGTTATCATAATTCCTAATCCAATGTTATGATCATAATCAGAATTTATTGTTTGAATTAAAAGGGTTAGGTTCACGACTTAGGCATCCACGTATCTCAAAATTGGTCTAAAGTAGAGTAGAAAGGGTATGATTATATACAAAGTATGCTAAGGTGCGTTTTGAAAAAGTCATATCTACTCTCCTAATCAAACGTGGATTGATATAATGAAAAACTTGAATATATACAGGAAAAAGTCCAGGGCAGCTCAAAAGGGCACTCCATGAATACAGCCCATCACTACTTGCAGACCTTTTGAAAGCTCAATAATCACCTCCGTCAAGTGATTCAACTATTTGACTACACCCTCTAATAGATTGGTTGGTTATAGGCATCGAAGACATAAGTCCAGGAGTCGATGGACGCTTGGTCGTAAACACAGTCAAATGCGGTCTCGGAAGTCCAGAGTGGGCGAGTTGGCCACTTGCACAACAATTGAACCTCACCCTCATATGATCCAGCAGAAACAGTGGAGTTCAGACGGTCTGGAACATCGTCGCCTTCAACCCAGCTGATCAAAGTGGCGAGAACATCGTTGGGATATGGACCTGGTTGGAGTGAATTGGTGGCACAGTGAGCAGCTCCTGGAATTGTGAAGAAACGGTAGAAGTCATCGAGCTTGGCGACAGATTCATTGTATCCGAGGTTTGGGTAAAGGGTAGTACGGACAGAGTCGTAGTAGTGAATGGAGGAAGCAGTTGGGACGGATGGATCAGATTCTCCGTGGTAGTGGAGAAGCTTGGCACCGTTGTCTCTGAAAGTAGAAATATCCGGCATGGTAGTTTGAAGTGTTTCGTAGAATTTAGCGAGTCCGTCTTCCATCCATTGGTACAAGGTATCATAATCAACATTTTCGAGTGTAGTAAGGTTGTCTTCATCGATTTGCTCAAGGAACTTGGCGACGTAAACTCCACCAGTAGATGGAATCTCGTAACTGTAAGTGCCAGTGGTGTTGTCATATTGAGTAACAGCATCCTCAAGCTCAGCACCAATTTGGAATGAGAGGTAAGCGCGCTTGCCACCAGAAGTAAAGAGACCATCATAGATAGTTTGGGCAATAGCAATATCCTGCTCGTTAATGGTACCATTTTGAGCCGGGGTACTGGTGGTGGTAGAACCTGGTAATTGACGCTTGCCGAAGCCGAAGCCGAGAGAAGAACTAGTCTCAGCTGCGCATGCGTATGATTGACCAATGATAGAGGTCAAGTTGAAGTTAATCTTACAGAGATCAGAACGACCGATAACCCCATCAGTACGCCCATCCAATGGATCACATGCCTCAATGGTGGCGTTTACAATCTTGTCGAGAGCGCAGTTGGTTGGGAAGTAGTTTTGAACAATTTCGGCGACAGAGGAAAAGAGATGCAAAACTTGTTGCTGGGCTTGTCTGAAAGCTGGAGCTCCAGTGGTGATACCATCGTACAAATCTCCGTAACGTTGGACTTGACTCATACCTTGACGTCCTCCATCAGAGCAGCCGGAAAAGTAAGTATAGACTTTATCAATACTATAGAGAGTCTTGGTTATAGCCTTTCCAATGGCGGTCATCTCACCAAGAGCTTCGTAGGAGAACATCTTGATGTTCTGCTCATTAAGAGTACCATCAGAGTTGAGAACGACTCCGTCCAAGGTGTTAGTGAAAGCGTCGTAACCGGCATCAGTGCAACCAGTAACAGCTCCATATTCAAGACCTCCAGTAACACCCGATGCCAAACTGTAGCCAAAACCACCGGCGACGTAGAAACGGTTTTCGAAGATGGCTGGGTCTGGAAATCCGTACCAAACAACAACAGAATCATCCCCATGGGTGTAGGTAGCAGTAGCGTTACAGTAGCTGTAAGTGGTTGTGTCGCGCTTGAACATTCCTCTGCCAAGAGTCGCGTTGTAGACAGGCGATGCAGTAACAGATGATGCGATCATGCTGACATCTGGAATGGATCCATCCGCAGGAAGTGCTGCTTGAACGTTTGCGACTGTGCACATATCGGCTAGAGATAGAGCCTGAACAGTGGCAGCGCCAGCTGCAGCCAAAGTGATTGACTGACGCATGGTGCTTAGAAAAGATTGTGATTAGATAGTCGGAAAAGGATGTAGTTGTTAGACTAAATAGGAATGAATGTGATGATTGTGAGTGAGTGTGGATGATTTAAGTCTGAGGGCTAAGTCTAGTCTTATATATTCATCATCTGTACCTGCTGGAATTTATTATCAAGAGTATATACAAGTCCTCGCTTCCTGAGATCAAGCGAAAGACACCCATGTTATTAAGACGCGTAATCGGATTCGTGAGCTCCGATGGGTCTTCATGGCGCAGTCTTGGCGATTTCCTCAGCCCAAGTAATTTTTTTATGTATTCTTTTGTCGTTCTACAATGAAATACAATTGCGCGTATCTTTTAGTGTCGATACGGAAAAGCTGCTCGATAGGGTAAGAGTGAACTACGATTCAAGGATAGTAGTGGCAATGGTAGTGAAAGCAGCGCGAATAGATCAAGTCACTCTGGTCGAATTTCTGAGAATTTTGAGAGTAGGCTAACATACGAAGGTATACGAGATAAATTATGTGTCCCCGCTTTTGTTATGCTACTAAATGCAATCATTCTGCCCATAAAAATGAATCATTGAATACTAATAATGAAATCATCTATACTCCAAACTCAGCTTATCGAAAAGAAAAATGATTAGTACCGATACAAGTACCGGAACAAGTACCGAACTAGGCGAGCGAAATCGTCTTCCAGGAGCCGGGGTGTTCTTTTGCCATTAATAACTAGTAGCCTGCCACACTCATGGTACGTAAATTTCGGATTGACTATAGGGTCTAGTGAGGCTATGAAGTTGGAGTCATTTTCTGGTTTGAACGATGATGGTCCAAGAACTTTGGGAAAGGATGAAAAGACTAGTCGAAGTCTATAACCGAATCTTCATCCAAGGATATCCCTCTCTCGCAATAAAATTATAGACCTACTTGGTATGCATGGCTGTTTTGCTCATTCGTGGGTTATCAATAAATGAATAATCAACCCTTGTTGAGAGAACTCTTAAAAGCCATTTACACTCGACAGGAAAGTAGAAGGTGGTTATCAACGCTTGTCAATTCAGATTGGATTTGTCAAGGATTATGATGCGTCGGCTATTAAATTCCAGAAAGTACTAAGTACCGGAACTCTCCCTCGGTCCCTGCATTTAATGTATCACCAACTGCGCATATGAATCTGATAAGATACTAGTGTACGCTAAATAATTTAGATTAAAGCTTAGAACCCAGGATTCTCTCTTATTTAATGGAACTACTAGCTCGGTCCCGAGACGTACCTGGTAAAAATTTTAATGATAACTACGTATGTGATCTATGGGTCGATGATGATTTGCATAAGAGTCCGACACGACACTGGGAAAATACCCAGATATGTAAGGAACTTCCAAGATAGAAAGCCGAGAAGCCAAGAACCGTGATAAATTATTTATTACCAATTGACGAATTTTAAAATATTTCGAAACGCGCAATGTTTATACAGCCTCTAGACAACTGAGGGATATTAACGAAGCAATGGTACTCAGATTTGGTGTGAGTTGTCTGATTCTGAAGATTGGATATCGCTGGAATCTCGAAAGTATAGAAACTACAAACATACACATCACATTGTCATTCTTTGGTAACCTAATCTTATAAGGGAGGTCATTTCTTCAAGCGAGGAGACACTCGTTCGGTGTTGTATATACAAGGTGCGTATGTAGTTGCCGCAAATCTCACTGTGACATAGATGTTCTGAGGACGACGTGTTCCTCAATAAATTCTCATCTAATAAGGTGTATTAAGGTTAAGGTCCGGAGTAAGATTTAGATGAACAGGCCGTGCACGGAGTCCCAATGTGTACGTTGTCTCATCTGTAATGTAGCTTGGCTCGGTGTGGACGGTGGGGACGAAGGTGGGGACATTGTGGTACGAAACTGTATTCACACCCAGCTTGTAATTATTGTGTAATTTAACTTTACTTAAACTCTAAGAAAATTAATTCTGTCCACACCGAGTGTGGCTTATATAGATCAGCCTCTATTCCATAAATAGACTTCATTCGCCGCCTTTTGAATATATGGGGGAATGTACATGTTGAAAGCAACGACTTTTTATAGGAGAGAGTGGAACCATTGGGCGACATGAGGCTATTCATATTGGTAGTTCAAGAATTGTATTCCACTAAGGAGCAAAATCTATGATTGCTAGAGCTTTCTTGTGTGGAGCTGAGTTAGCCCCCTTGCTACAGTGCCATGCATTCAATCCGAATTCAACTCATAGTTTGTTGGAAAATTGAGACCCTTTGGATCTCTAGAACCCTTTTTAGTGATCGTCCATCTCACGGGCCCTGCTTTTCTTTCTGCGCCCTGCTTGTCAGATTCCTCTTTACTTCCTATTGCCTTCTTAAGGTTCCGATATCTATCGAGTTACTTGCAGCTCGCATTACTGATTCAGTCTTCTGCTTTCCATCCAGCACGTTTATCTGCTTCGTTCAACAAGAGGATTCATTTGGTGTTATATACAATAAATTAGTGTAACAGCGGATGGTAATGGCAGTGATAATGCAAAGAACGAATAGAAGAAAAGTAGACAGAAATTTTATATTAATTGACAACAATCCATCAAACTTTGACATCTAGTGGTCCTATCTCTTCTCGTCAAGATGAAATCAAGTATTCATCAAGTGGATTTTATAATTTTCCAAGTGCTGTATGGCCTAGTGTATCTTTAATATAGTCTTCGAGCTTGTTAATATTGTCAAAACATGGCTTGGGTGATAACATTACATGTAATGGTAAGATTAGAAAGTACCAAGACCAGGGAATTATGTCCCGAGAGTCAACCTACGTCGAAGTTGGTAATAATTCATTAAGAAGGATTCAACATGTATATTTCCACCCTCAAGTATAATACCACTATTTCCAGATCAATCTCTCGATTTCTCTCCTTTCGGGACCCACAGGATATTTTCCTGGGCTACATAGCTCCCTGTAATTTCATTCAACGGCCCGTGGATCCTGCGGTTGACGAGTGAGCGACTCCGCGGCTTTTTAAGCCAGTTTAATAGTCTATAGTTTACCATTTTATGGTATGTGCATCTAGCTTCGTAGGTGCACGTTTCTGGTCACACGAGTATCAATATAAGGATGGATAGAAAGAGAACGTAACGCAGTGGGTAATTGTATCTTTGATCCAAAGCTCAGGTCTTAAATTCGTCATCTATGCCGTGGGCTTCATTGATAAGTAGTATCTCTAAATCGCCCTTAATTTTGAACAGACAATTGGAAATACGAATTGAATTACCATCTCACCGTCCACGCGTATGTTGAGGGTTTTAATCCAACAAACATGCATGAAACCCCGATAGTACTATGTCAACCCCTCTTTGAACTGTTTAATATATATTGCAAGCGAGAGGAAGAAACAAAGGACGTTTAAATTAGTTCAAGATAGAGAATGAAGAAAACTAGAGTAGCAGGGTAGCAAGAAAGGGTGATTTGCAAGATACATGGAAAGAATCTCAACTGATACTTTTTTCACCGCTGAAATATTCTCGATAAGACCCCAGAGGCTCCTTCTGAATGCAGAAGTACCGTATGGGGCAAAGAAGTTTCTTTTCAAATCCCTGGCTTCTCTGACCTGCAGAAATGGTTCCTTCACACTGTCCAATTAAAACTGACAACCCATAATTGCCGCAGTGTTAAGTATTCCCGCGTTAATGTCGGCATTTTAAAACCCTTGTTCAATAGTTACAACAACA
The DNA here is from genome assembly GCA_004786145.1 of Botrytis paeoniae. Lineage (NCBI taxonomy): Eukaryota > Fungi > Ascomycota > Leotiomycetes > Helotiales > Sclerotiniaceae > Botrytis > Botrytis paeoniae. The sequence continues at coordinate 253,024 of PQXI01000012.1, read as the reverse complement.
AGAAGAATTGAAGCATCAAGATGATAAGATAACCCTTAGCGATCTATCAAGATAGCCATCAAGTTCCACCCATATTCATCAGTCCCCTCGAAGCCCCTGCGCAAGCATCTGGTACAAGACTGAGATATATGATTTGCAATTAAAGAGGCTTTTAAAGCTTTCGTGGACACTATAAGATCTTCGCCACAGATATAAGAGTTATAGGGGCAATATTTGTGGAACTTGCAATCAAGACAGGAGAAGGTCAATACCAGATGCAACAACTGTCGTGAGCATGACTACCAACCCTCCGCAGAAGCACTTTCTCTTCGCTAAGTGTATGTTTAATATATACAATGAAGAAAGTAACGAAAAGGCATAGATGTAATAGAAGATTCCCTAGTGAGAGTTTGAATTTGAACTGACGGTTTGTTCAAACAATGTGAATTGATATTAAACGTTGAACAAGCTGGAGGATTGCAGTTCGATCAATCACATGAACTTGAGATACTGCGCTACCAGAGCGAATCTTATGATGTTGAAATATTATGTATTAGAAAACCATCGGTAAGAAGAAAAATTTGGTCGTTTGTTGAGAAGACCATTAGAATTCAAACATCAAACTGATCATATCATATCAGTCATACTGATATGATATGAAATTATTGTGCAATTTGAAAAACGGTCTTCTAACATCCCTACTTTCGAGGAGCCTATTATAAATAGGCGTCCGACTCTCGAATCCCGAGTAAAATCCAAGGCTCATCTCAGTCTCTATGTCATTTCCCCTTTACAACTACCAATAACAATCAACAACAATCAATAGTATGATCCCTATCGACAGAAACACAGTTATAACAGTGATTTTGACTCACCAACATTCCCTACAGAAAAATATTCCTCTAGTACACTCGAACACATCGCAAAGCTGTCTTCCCTTGGCGTCCAAAAGCTTTCAGGTTCCCATTTCCAGTTCAGCAGTCTCTACCAGCATATTATACTGGGTGCGCTATAACCTTTCCAAAGCCAAGCTCGAAGAAGACGTAGGAGTATTTACACCTCTTTCTACTGAGAAGCAGGAGAGGGCGGACGAGATGTGGCCAAGCTGATAATCGAATAATCTATCACTGATCCCCGCTTGCAGCTCTCGCTCTATCGTCTTCCATATCAGCTCCAACGCAGTGAGGATACTCATGTTATGTAACATCTAGTATCGAAGATCTTAGTACTAAATAAGATCCTCTCCCTGTCCTATATCCAGACCAACGATGTCGACTCCTATCGCACATCACTATCGTCGCACTCAACCATATCTTACGCCTGAAGCTTCATACACGTAAATCAAATGAGCGAATTAAGATTGTTGACCAAGCCCTTTCTCGAATTTCTCAATTACTCTAATGCTATACACGCCATGCAGTAAAAAGCCCAGGGTATCTATTTATCAATCAACGCCGCAAAACAATTCAATTTCCTCCCTTTGCCCACTGATTTCTACGACTCGACAAGAAAACCGAGATCATGCTCTATCGAAATCACCAAATTTCGACTTGATGTCGTGTCAATCTTCATACGCTCGTTTCTCTCACTCAGCCCCCAGGTTTCCATCCGCTTCATACATCCTGCTAGTTAATCCACTCAATTCGGGATGGCCATACGTGTGCGTCAACGAGAGGTTGTATAAGCGAACCTATTGCACTTGACATCGTCTGATCTCCATAGGTACGCTTTGTCGGATAGTTTCCTACCTGCCCTGTAGCCAAGAATAAACGCCTCAGACCCACAGCACAATATTTTTTCGTATCGATCTTGTTGATATTTTCCGGCAGAGGTTCGATATATCAATCGATCGAGAATATCCTGAATCAAAATCTGGCACTTGAACTCGTTGTCAATGTTATACGTCAGAGGCTTGTTGGGCAATAGGTGACGGGCACAATTATCAGTACCTTGCTCAAACGTGATGCGAATTACTAGAGTGGGACAGGTTCTGCTTTCCAGTCGTTGCAATTCCAAGTCAAATCCCAAAACCAAGCTCCATATTGTAATTGCGTTTCAATTTCAAGTGCATAATCATTCATGCTTCGATGACGTTTCATAAATGAATACTCAAGACGTCGGGCCCATTACATCACCTGCTTCTCTTCCAGGCGGCTATCTCTTGAATCTTTCTCTAACCCTCTCGTATATGGGAACTTTGGGTTCTTGAATCTCGTAAAGTGGTTTATGTTCCTCGAAGATATCGTGTAAATCATCGTAATCAACATGGACAAAAGCTCTTTCGACATCCGCCAAACCTGTTTTGTTAGCATTTTCCGAATTTTTTACGATAGCACATTTGACATACCCTCAAGCTTCCTTTGCAAAGTTTGGGAAACATCATGTGTGACTTTTAATGTTTCTTCTTGTCTCATAATAATGTCGACTTCGACATAGTATTTTTCACCAGCAGAATACGCTCTCGCCTATATCAGGGGTTAGCCATAACCAAAGATCAATAGAAAAGTTGGGTTCTTACAGTATCGATCTTCAAAATTCTGGGGTCATGAGTAACTGCGACATATACGAGCTTGTTCAAAAACTCTTGTGGTGCACTCTTTCCAACCAGAAGCCACATATGTTCGAAAGCAGTTGATGCCCATGAGAATAGGATCAAACATGCAATAGCAATAGCACCGGCGGGATCCAAGAACCAAACTCTTGCGTACTTAGTACCCACGATGGACATGACCAATCCAAAACTGTTAACCACAATGTCGTTTCGATGATCTAACATGAAGATTGCACAAGTTGGATATCGCCGTAAGGTAAAACAGTACACGAATAGGACAGCTTTGGAGAAGATAGCGACACCGACGCACACTAGAGGAACCGTTTTGAGCGTTTCATTTTCCCTTGGACCATCTGCCAAACTTCGAGCTGATTCGATAATCAATTCCACGGAGACGGTAGTCATAAGTGCACAAAAGAGAATAATCCCAACAGTTTCAACTCGTTTGCGACCCTAAGAGAATTGTGAGATGAGAATACTTCATAAACGATTAGATTAAATTACGCACGACTGGGAATTTTGTGATGTTAGGTTTGGCGGCTATTCGTGAAGTAATCAACATCACGATAGAACTAACCAAGTCCATCTGTAAGTGACATTAGTCTTCATCCGTACACACAACCAATCTGGAAACTTACGAAAGCATCTGCAGCGGTAGCGAAAAGCGCCAGACTTCCAGTTGAGACAGCGGCGAAGACTTGTATGATGAACAGACAAAAGTTGACCGTAGAACTAGCATAGATAGCGAATTTAATCTTTCCACCGTTTTGAATTCCATCTTCAACCTCTGCGGCTTCCTCATTATTGCTCGCTAGGTATGCATCAATCAAAGCATTTTGTCTATGGTAGAAGTTCTTGATCTTTCTAACCTTTCGTGTTCGTTTTTGATCAGGATGTTGTGTGCGAAGTGCAGCAATGCTTATGTCTTCCTTCTTGGAATTGAGGAGGGAATATGGATCGGCATTGTATGCGGTGTCGACGCTATCGTAAGACATGATAGGTGTAATATTTGGCAGAGGAGATGTAGGAATTGTAGGAATAGGAGAGAGCCCTGTAGAAGGGGAAGTCATTGCATCGAGATTGTCGTCGTTGACAATGTTGGTATGAGGAGGAGATGCCATCTGCGAGTGCGTGTAAGCCAGCTATCTTTCTCGTGTTTCCATCTTCAATTACCTTTACGGAAGAATCCTGCCCACGAGACTTGATAGCTTCTCGCGATAAGCGACAAAGATCCCTGTGATATTTTTTGTAGCCCCCGACGTGTAGCTTGGTTAGTAAAAGAATATTCTTGTCCTAGCTGTTGGCAACGACCCAGAATCCTCTAAATATAAGGCGAGGTGAGACGTTGCTGATTGGGAAGATATAACGAAACGAAGGCGAATATTCCAGTGTGAATGGGCAGTGCTTTATTGAATCCTCATTTTAGCCGCTCAAGTAGACTCGGGGTATACATTATGGTTATCATGGTCGTGAATTCTTATGTAGCGTTGAAGCACAACATGGGACAGGGCCGAGACAATTGATTCTATGGTTCTTAATGGTTGCCGCCAAAATAAATTGTGTGAGGGGATCTAATCGCCAAGCTATATTTACTAAGAGACCGTGATGAGGTCGTGCCCGATTGTACATCGTTTATTGGCTCATAGACTAATCGAGAATTACCTAATCTGGATGAAATCAGACGAAGATTCTACACCGCTTTTCAAGAAAATCAGATAAGATTAGGATTTCGAGCTGATACTATCTTTTGATTGGTGCGATAAGAATTGCAGTGTACAGATCAACACTTTATGAAAAAGTTATGAAATATCAATCCATTCCAAGGTTTTGGCCTAGTCTCGGCAGAACACTTTCTACCATGCATGGATTCTCCGTAAAATATACTGCCGTAATTAACCTTATAATGAGTTCACATATAAACTTTTCACTAAGACTTTTGATGAGGATATGGGCTTTTTGAATACACACGGCTACTTGAACATTACATCTAGAGTACCTACCTCGGTTCCTACGTGGTAGAGCTAGAGTTCGTTTATCCTTTTGCTCAAATTTGTTGGAAAAGTTTACATTGCATTTATATGTATGGGCATGTGCATGGCGTAAAGTTACGGATGGAACTACAAAGACGACGAAGACAACAACTACAACAACGAAGGAGAAGGACAACTGTTTCTCTCTCTTGTATCAATCCTAGAATTGCAGAAGAAGCGCATTTATATCCGGCCGAAAAATCAGTCTGAAGTCTCGTCTTCTGGAACGAATTGCCTCAATTTGATTTGATACTCCGGGGGTCGAACTGCCTTCACATCTTATCAAGAAAAGCAACAGAAGTATCATTTTTTCGACGACAATCGCCCAACTTTACTCACCTAACTAGGCAGTCTTCTCACTGGCTATGTATTCAGGTTGGTAGCTAGATCGGACCGTCATGTCGTTTGAATGAGTGGTCATAGCTTGGTGCTATTTCTATCATCTCGCATGCTTCAAATTTATGTTTAAAGAACATGACATTACAGACAGATAACCACAGCGGTAGCCCCAGATATTGTTTCAACGTCAGAAACTCGGCTGGACTTATATTCCAGAAGCTTATGCGCGCTCTTCATACCGAGTGCGTCTCAAGAATTCCGGGTTGATCGTTACGACTTTCCTTATTTTGTTTGACGCAGACGCTCTCAACCCTAATTATGCATTCGGGGCTAGATTGCGACCAAATTATCAAAACTTCCCATCATTTTAACAAGACACTTTCCTGAATAGTTCCAAACCTGATGGGAGCACTCCAACTTCTGTCTGTTGCGCTAGTAACGCACGAAAGTAGAAGCTAGGAAATGCGACTGGTTTAGGGCTGTTGGTACGAGCATATATCGTTGGCTGCTTCACGGCAACATGATCTAACTCCCCATGTGCGATTTAAGTTTCATCATTTAATAGGTGCTGCATTGATCGATGTATCAGCTTTGTTGTAGGAATTTAACCAACCTATATTTATCTCCATCCTACTACACTACCAACAATCTCAATCTTTTTGAGCATGGCCCTGGTTTCTTGATCTATTATGAGTCACATCTTATGTTCAATGAAAGATGGGAGAAGGATATTTTTGTTTTGTCAGTACAAAGTTGAACAAGCCAGTCTGGGAAACCTTGCTAATGGAAGCAAGGTCCAGAACCGTACGTTCCTGGTCAACCAAAACGCCTTGGTCTGACTCCTGTGATCTCCAAGAAAGTTCATCAATCCACATCAGACAATTTCCAGCTCTTTGCACACATATGCATACATTGGCATGTACACTCACCGTCCTCAGAATCTTATATGCCAGCTATACCTTTCAGCCATTCACATGTTTACTTTCTGACTTTCGTATACCTCAATTTTTGTTCACACCATTCGTGGTGCGTGGAGACATAATTTGTTACACTGCTACTTCACTATACCACTTTCGATTCTTTTCCCTTAATCCGACCGTTCTCTTTACCGATCCCGACATCAATACTTGAATCTAAAGTCAAGTCTCTTGTTGCCGTCCTTCTCTCTCGCTGCACTATCATTTTGATATTCTGCCTTCTCTTCAAGGGTCATTTGATCCCAAACCCTTTCCTTTCTTTTATTCAACACAATCAAGTATTGTCTTTGCGCCACAAATGTTACAAGTGACAATGCACAAATGGAAATAAGAACCTTATTTCCTTGCTTGTAATATGGTGCATCATATTTGCGATAGATTTGAGAGCCGATCAAGGATCCAATTTGGACAATAACGTTGTAAGTCGCTGCTGTAATAGCGCGCTTCTTGACGTCGAATGTATTTTCTGAAATCCAAGCGGAGACGATTGGATGAAAATAGGGGTCTGGTTTAAAGTTAGTTGGTGAAGACATAGGAATCGTATTCAAGCACTTACATCCAGAAATCAATGTTACCAAAGACCATCTACCCCACTCCCTTCCGCCATCAGGTATTGTCAAGAGCGCCGTAAGTAATGGTAATATCCAAAATTCTCCGAAAATACAGTGAAACGTACGTTCGTCAAAGAAATCACTACTGTATGCAAGTAAAAGCATAGTGACGATTTGTATGGCAGCAGATGGAATAGTCAGCATGTTCGAATTGAAGGTAGTATATCCCAAACGCTTTAATGTGAGTGTGATATACGATTGAACAGGTGTCGCAGGAATGTATGCTACCAAGCCGATGAAGTAAAGACCCCACATGGAAGAGTCACTCCATGCCTCACGAATATCTTTGAATGTAGCTGGTTCTCTCAATGCTGTAAGTCCCTTTGCTGGATCATCCCGAAGAATTCGCTATCTGGTCAGTATCGAAGCAATTTGTTGGAATTCAAAACTTACATTCACCATAATTACTTCCTCCCGCTCTGTATACCATGACTTGCGGTATAAAACACTGGAAGTCTGCGTTGGCGATTGAGGTAGGTAAAAGAAACTCTGTCTTTGTTTTTAGCCCGGTACAAGAGACTAATGAGAGCAGGGCATGACTTACGATAAAACCGATCAAAAAAGTAAAGAGTCCTTCGATCAAGAACAAATAGAACCATCCTGGTCTACCACCAACTCCTCTCATTGTGAGGATACCAGCAGCAAGTAAAGCCGAGATTACTCTCGCGATGTTGAGTGTGGACCAAAAACAAGCGAGGCGAACGGATAGTTCCTTTGACGTGTAGAAATATGTTGCGAAGAGAATAGTACCAGGAATGAAACCACCTTCACAAAGTCCAATGAGGGCACGAGTGATGTAGAAAGATGTACGATCGTGCATCCAAGACTGAGTCCAGGCTAATGTGGTAGTGTCAGTTATGTTGTTTTCTCGATTTATGAGGCTTTCAGGTTTATTCAACTTACAGACGGTACCCCAAAGCATCATCATGATGGGGAGAATATGTTTAAATCCATAACGCTTGGTCAAGAACTGGACCGGGAATTCTGCTGTCATAAAACACATTAATTGAATCGTATTTCCCTACCAAGTTGTAAGTACTTATACCAATACATTGAAACTAGGGGAGCGAAAGAAACTTACATTGTTGTAGTCATCGGTAGTAAGCTTCAAATCGCTTAGAATACCGTCTGCTGTAGCATTGGATAAATTTCCTCTATCAAGTTGCAATCCGAAGAACTGAATAGAAGGTCAATAATCGGGGTAATAATCAAGAGAGGAGAATTCTTACCATGACGCAAATCCACACCAAAAGATAAAGATCAGTCTTTCGGACCACTTTTCTTTCCTCTGCTTCCGTCCATGTAGCAGCTGGATCATATCGATGAGCTCCTTCATATAATTCATGAGGTGGAAGTGCATCAGCCAATGCCTCACGGCCGACATTGGTCACAGATATTTGTGATCCAGTGTCTGAAACCACCTTCCTCGATGTGTCTTTACTCTCCTCCATATTGTCAATTGAAATCAAATCAAGCAAAGCAAGTGCTACAATTGTCGATTTTGACTTGGAGAAAGAATCAAATTGAGCCGAAAATAATCCAATAGGTAGAAGTATCTGGTACCTGACTTAAGTATTTAAACAAGTCCATCCCCATGGCACTTGATGGACCATACCCCATTCTTATCCTTGGGACGTTATCACCGCGGTGACTTTCAGTCAGCAAATTTCATTCCATAACGGAAGGAATTTCCAGATACAAATGATAGATCCGCGATTTCTTCGCATTTTTGGTTAAATTCGAATGGTGACATATCACGCAATTGGATTCTGACCAGGGTGTCTACACATTGCGGGGTTCTGACCAACAAGATGCTATGATGTGATGGCATTCGAGTTATTCCGTACCTCGGGAACTTTAATGATACGAAGATAATAAATATGATGATTATATCAGGAGCTTGAGAATTTATTTTATTTTTATTTTTCATTCTGCTTCATATAAATTCAGTGTGTACACTTTTATTTTCATTCTTAGATCTTCAAAACGTTCACACAGAGTGAACAAAATAGTAGCTATCATGCCTTCCGCCGACTTCATCAATGTTACCGCGAAACCAGTTCTGGAGAATGAAGATGAAATAGCTTGTACAAGATGTACCAAGCCGTTAGTGAACAATGGCGTATTGGATCGATTTGAGCACTCGGACTTGACACCGGTAATTGGAAGAGTATTTGACGAAAAGGTTCAGTTGAAAGACTTCCTTTCGCCGAGTACCTCCGAGGAATTGTTCAAGGATTTGGCGTTGACAAGTAGGTTTGATATGTTTCTGTGATGTATGGATATTGGTATTGATGACAATGTGATAGTCTCCGATCGTGGTGTAGTTTTCTTCAGAAATCAAGACATTAATCCTGAGCAAATGAAAGCTGTTATCGAACGTATCTCTAAAGCAGCTGGATCTGTACGTTGTTCTTCCCTTCCTAAATTATTAGAAAACATACATCTTCTTCCTCGTCTTCATCGCATGCATTTTCCAATCATCTAACATTTTGCCTCAGCCTGAATCCTCTACGCTTCACATCCACCCCCTCACCGAACAATCCTCCGAACTGGGCGATCAAGTCTCCGTAATCTCTTCCACAAAGCAAGCCAAAGGCGGTGGATTAACTCACCAACTGTCCGACGTATCTCGATTTGCTAGTACTGGCTGGCATGCTGATATCACATTTGAACGAGTTCCTTCCGATTATGCCATGTTGAAAATTCATACCTTGCCTGAAACAGGTGGCGATACTTTATGGGCATCTGGAAACGAGATTTATGAAAGACTGAGTCCAAAGATGAAGGAAATGTTGGAAGGATTAACGGCGACTCATGATGCGAGCTTTTTCCATGACGAAGCAAGGAGACTCGGACAAGATATTAGAGAAGATATGAGAGGGAGTCCATTGAATATTGGAAAAGAGTTGAGTGCTGTTCATCCGGTGGTTAGGACAAATCGTAAGCTGCCCCTATCCTTACTTATTATTCTCTCTTTCTCTCTTTCAAACCAAGCTGCTCGATGCGTCATGCATAGTTCAATAACTAACACACAACAGCTGTAACTGGCAAGAAATCCCTCTTCATAAACCAAGGCTTCACACGACGACTCCATCCTCTCACAAAAGATGAATCGGATCTTTTACTTCCATGGTTAAAGAATTTGGTACCATTGAATCACGATGCGCAAGTCAGATGGAAGTGGAGCAAGAATGATGCAGCGATTTGGGATAATAGGAGTAATTGGCATTGTGCTACTTATGATTAGTAAGTTCTTTCTTTTTTTTGGTTCGGTGGCATGATTTATTTGGCATGGTGGGTTGGGAATTGAGAGGGATTGAGTTATTAGGGGATCATTGCTTTGATGGAGATCGGTATAAATAAATGAAGACTAACGTTTGATAATTTAGTGCGGAGGCGAGAGCAGGCGATAGAGTTTGTAGTTTGGGAGAGAAGCCTTATTTGTAAAGCTTGGCATAGAAAAGCACTCTAGGAAGTGGAATTGAATAATTGAAGTCGAAAGATATAAATGGGTAGATGGGTCTAGAGTTCGAGATATCTAGTTTTCGGTTGTCATTGGTTCTCCTCGATCGTGAGCTCGATCGTGAGCTCAATCGTGAGTCAAGAGTTCGGATCGCCCAGCGAGTATCCTCCTCTCAGTTACACCAGTGAGAAAAATAAAATATTATATAAATTACATTTAGCTCCGGATTGTTTTCTCATCAAACCATTAGTAGACCGGAGGATCCGGCACGTAAGGACATTGGCCTTTAATCAACTGCTGTAACTTCCATTTTCTAAAGTCGTGCAAATGGACTGGACCTTTTCTTTAGGTGAAAATTACAAATTCGATTTATACTGTCAGTACTCTCCTATTGTGTACTGTTGTCACTTTCGATAACCTATGCACACTATCCATCCATCTTGACTTTCGCCTGTGTGCCTTTCCCCCTTTCCTGATTCCACGAAACGACCACACGAGTAAAATTTTATAGGTTTAATCACGTGTTTCGTGCGTATGAAAAACCCAGTTCTCGGTCTTTCCATATATGATGGTGAAGTAGATGTCAGCCGTTTCTACGGAATCTAAACTCAAACTAACCTGAATCTCTTATAGACGATATTAAATACCACAGTGGAGTTTCCTCGTTAAAGTCCATTACAATGAGAGATCCAATACACAATCCCTTGTCTTTATAAATATCGCATACTTCCCCCTCATATTTTTTTTCTTCAATTGTATACCTCTCCAGAGCAGTGGGCCCTAAGGACTGGCTTGCGGAGGAAGTCACACGGAATTGAATTACAGAAGGTTCTTAGTTTCTATCAATAATAGTTTCATACTCACTGTCAGTGTCAAGATGTAAAAGTAGGAGCGCTCAATTTGTTTTTGAGATATGTTGCTGTCATCAGAATGTACCACTGTCGTTTCCTTTCACCGCTCGCTGTCATGGAGGGTCACTGTCATATACTCGTACAGATTAACGTACTAACATCTCATCTGTATTTTTAAGTCGTCTCGTTATACCAGTCGATTCGCATCCATCTCAGCCTGACTCAAGAGGATACCTATACAAGACTATCCTCTTCTAGTATATGACTGAATTTAATATTTACAACGATAGTGAATACATAACCTCATTTATAATCCACCCGCTATAATTTCAGTCTCGTCTCATCACGCCTAACAAATCAAAAATGCAAAGGCTGTCGCTGTCTGCTCAAGCATTAGGTTAGCGCCCGCTTACTATCTACGCACTTATATCTGTAAGTATTTGATATTTGGAAGTTGGGATACTACCGCCATATGCCATATATCTCATCATAACCCAGACAAAGCAGGGCATATATTCTTCCCCCCGAAATAGTCCTCCGCCAAGTGATATATGATCCGATCGCTCATCCAAGCTCATGGGCCTACATCCAAGGAGTTCGCTTATTCAACAGCCCTGCACCCCTTTTGTTTCCTTTAGTATTACATGCTCTTCGCTACTACTTCTACCCTCCTTATTCTGCTCTCTTGAAAAACGCAACTAAAAAGTTGTTGCATATTTGCCAACATTCCCTGTAGAATTAATCTGTGGTTTTCTTGATCTCGAAGATTTTATTTTCCATCGTCTAGCTTTATCAACGAGGATCACATCACAGTATTCATCATCTCAATCCTCATGATCTTAAACGGAAACTTAATAACAGTACTGTCTTATTTCATGTATACACGTTTCTGTGTAGTTACGACGCCAAAAATCTACCCCAAGAAGCGGGCAGTAAATAATCGCCATATAACACCTTCAACCAGCTAGCCATTCATTCAACATCGCAATGCCGGAAATGTCAATAGAAGTAATCCCTAAGCACTCCATTTCATTTAACCTTTTCCCGCCCAGCCTAAGCGCCTATGATTGACCAAAAGATTTCCCGAAGAAAGGATAGAAGATCGATCTCCAAACTCAAACCCTACAATTCATCCCCCATCTCTCTCTCCAACCCCACTCCGCCCCTTTCTTCCTCTAGATTAGCGACCAACGCATCCAAACCCTCATCACTAAGTCCGCCTTCTCCCTCATCAACCCCCAAATCCCTAACAATAACCCTCTTATAAAGTTCTCCCTCATCTCCACCGCCTGCAACTCCCAGTGCTCCAATATATTCCCCTACCAACGCCCTTCTCCTCTCAATTTCCTCTTGAAGCTGTTGAACTACCATGATCCTCTCATTTTCACCTTCCTCCAAATCTGCATTTCCATTAACCTGGCCTCCTCCATGACCATTGATTTTGGAGCCTTCGTGTTGCGTGCGGGAAAGAAGGAGGAGTTGTTGTTGTCGCTCTACTAGACTTTGAACTCTTTCCTGTAAACCGACTAGATGTGCTTTTGCGGCAATGGAATTTTCTTCACCCTCCTCTTCTTCCGCCAGTTGCCTAGCTTGCTCCCTAACCCCCGCTAATTCCATCTTCACCCCTTCTAAAATCCTCTTGCTATCTGCCTCTGCGTTTTCTTTTTCTGCCAATTCCTCATCAAAGCTACAAGCTAATGCATGTAACCTCTCCAGTAAAATCGGTTCCGCATTATTTTTAAGAGTCATTGCTGCTTCTGAAATGTGGGCAACCCCTCGAGGATTTTCCTGTTCAAGATCATCGTAGTGAGATATATGACGAGCCGAGTCTGGCGCAAAAGGCGAAGAAGAAGCGGCTTGTTGATGTCTTTCCGATCTACGAGAAGCATTCAGGTCTTGAATGATTTCTTCGGCCGTTTCGCCCATATCATTCAGAATATCTGTTGAAGCACCACGACCCATCAAAGCTCGTACACATTTGCGGGCTTTGTTTTTGGCCGCGATATGAATTGCCGTGTTTCCATTAATATCTCGAGCATCTAGTAATCTTTGAACCTCATCTGGATGATAGATTTCAATAAATTTTTCTAAAAGAACATCGAGATAATATTGAGCGCATCTGAACTTTTGCTTCATGTTAGTAGTCGCTGCTGCATGATGAAGAACTGTAGCTCCACATGAATCTACTTCATTGGCAGTACCGATCAATTCCTTAACAATCAGAGGAAAATTCTGCTTGTCATAAGAATTTGTGAAAAGGACTGATCGAATGAGTGGAGTTTCTTGACGACTATTCCGACAAGTTGTATTCGCACCGAATCTCTTCAGTTGTTTTAATATATCCACATCACCTATGGATGCGGCCCAATGTAAACCCGTATGACCATCTGTGTCGATAATGAAGTTAGGCTCGAAATTTATTGGTGGTTCAGGTCTTCTGTCCGTCAAGTTCGCATCGGTAGGAGGTGCCATGAAATAATCCAAGAGTTCATCAGCCCACATAAGATGAGCTTGTGCTCGAACATCTACTGGATCATCTTCATGAAAATCATCTCTTTCACCTCTTTTGCGCTTTCGATGCCCAGTAGGTGGTTGAGACATATCGAATCGATCATCTTCTGCCATATATGAAGCTGAAGCGACTGTAACATCATCTGGCACGCTTTCATCGTCATTTAGTTGAGTGCTAATGTTATCGTAATTCTCTTCGACTTGACGGGCGACCGCTGCTTGTTGAATAGGTACCGGTTCTGTGCTGTTAGTACAATCTACCAAAATTTAAACCGGGAAACTCACTCGCTCCCCATTTCGGTACTGCTGGTTTCTTGACCTTTGGCTTATTCGTGGCATGTTTTGGTGCTGGAGGTGGACTAAATTCACCAGGTGTATATTCGAAGATCTCCCGGAGTTTTTCATATATATTGTTTCTTTGTGCCAAAGATTGACCTTTCTCAAGAGGAACCCAAGTACCTATATGGTTTTAGTCTTGCCAAAATCTTACGTTTCTGGTGCATGCTAACCTTGATATTTCCCATATCCACCTTGAATCTTCTCATGTTCTTCCTTCTGAACCTCTCTTTCAAGAATTCTTGTTCTGGCAGGTTTATCAAATCCAGCAGCTTTTAATATATGTGTCGCATTGATCCAATCATCTTGTCGTCTTCGCATTACTGTGCAAGAGTTAGTGCCGCGATGTGTAAAGGCTGGGAGTAGTATTTCAATTACCATGTTCCTTGAGAGCCTCTCCAAACAGGTACTCATACACCGGAACCTAATCAAGTCAGAGACAAGAAACAAGCAGACAAAGTCTAGCGCATCCGAATAAGTATACATACATTGCTGTAAGTAGCAGAGTAAATCCCTGGTCCAGATTTGGCTCCAGTGTTGACCATATTGTCACCTTAAATGAGTCCCTGTCAAATGGAGGGGTTTGCGAATGTGCGAATAGCAAGTGGATGTTGAGATTGTTCAATACCCGCACTAAGCCAATGTACAAATATGGAGAGCGATCACAATGATGTTGCAAATGTTTGTGCTAGATAAATTAAGGGTAATTGATCCCGAATCTTGATATAGATGCACAGGACGAGATTGAGAAATTGCAGTAATCTGAGAAATTGATTGTGGGAAGACGCGACGATGTTCGGGATGACGCGAAGCGCGTTGATTCTGGACCGATATATAACCGAATGTAGGAACAGCCGACGCTGTTTTAACGAGTCGTCAATATCATAAAGTAAATCTGATACAAGCTATGGATGGGATGAGACAAGATTAATGTTGAGTAGCGTAGTATCTAGATTTTGAATAGGGCTTGATGCGTGTCTTTCGAAAGGTCTAATGTTGTATAAGGACTTAATATTTTGTACAGTCCAAACTACAATACCGATCAGTTGGAGATGAATCACAAGACTGCAATCTCTAATGACTTCTCAGTACTGAATAGCATTATGGACACGAACTTCGAGTGGTTCTCTGCTTCTTGTCTTGCCATCTACAAAAGCAACCGTATATCTCGGCGCTAGTCTAAAAGTAAATCTACTCTGTGCCTATACGCCAAACAGTGCCTTCCTAGTATCATAATCATACTTCAAATCCAAATGCCAATAATTTGGTGTATCTGCTTTACAAACCTCCCAAGCCTCATCCAAAACTTTCACTACTTCTTCGGGCAATGGTCCCTTCTCACAGTCCTTCAAATTCGAGTCTAATTGTTCAATACTGCTCGCCCCCATGATAATTCCATCGTCTCCATCCAAAACATTCAGTGCACTATGATGTATACACCATCGGAATGCAGTCTCCACCATTGTCAGATTATGTTTTTGAACAACTGGTTCGATCATTTTCAATGCGGCGAAGTTCGATTCCTTCCAATAGCGTTTTCTGTACATTTCGCCTAACTTTCCCACGGCATCGCTATAGCGTCCACTGGTTGGAATCTCTGATGACTTGTAGGCTCCTGAGAAGAGACCGCCTGCGATGGGGTTATAAATGACGACAGAAATACCGTAGCGTTTACAGCATGGAATGAGTTCGGAGGCCAGGGAACGGGTAATGGCATTGTACATTCCTTGGTATACTGTTGGCCGCACCCAATTGTTGTATTTGCAATGCATAACTATTTCTGAAACTTCGAAGGCTGTAAAGTTTGAAAGTCCTAGGTTGACAAATTTGCCTTGTTTATGGAGTTTGTCGAGAGCCGCCAATGTCTCTGTAAAGGGCGTTGCACGATCCTACAACTCATTATCAGTACTCCTTCATATTTCGAATGATTGATATGAACCAACAGCAGCATGCAAATAGAATATATCCACACAGTCCGTCCCCAATTCCTTTAAACTCGTCTCAAATCTATTCGTTATTTCCGCTTCTGTATGCAATCCTGCTTCTGTTGGATAGACTTTCGTGGCCAATGTCAAGCCTCTTTGTTGCCATTTTGCTTCGCGCGTGAAAGCTTCTTGTTTTCCTCCAACATATGTACGTGCGGTATCGACTTCATTGTAACCGGCGCCTTGAAAATGGTCGAGGAAGGTATTGTATTCATCTAAAGAGGTTATGCGTGCGCCGGTGGATGGGTCTGGGCCAAAGTTCATGAGACCAAGAATTATTCGAGGTTTGGGGTTAGTAGCTATGAGAGGCATCTTGAGAATGTGGGTTGAAAAGGGATAATGGTTCTTGGGTGACGAGTGTAATAATGTTCCTGGTCTTCAAAAGACGAAGTAGAGGTTTGAATGTAAGATTAGGTATTGGGTATGAACACTGTATGAGTAGTGTATGAAGATGAACATTCACATTCCTGTATAGAGTAGATAACAGTAGTAAAGAAGATTGAATGTAGTGACGCCATCTTGTTCAACCCCGCATCACTCACCCCACCTTCGCCATCACCATAAACACCGACCTACCTAATATGTAATACATTCGTGATACATTTGATACACATCTGGAGGTGGAGGGTATTCAGATTCATTGAAGCCGAGGTTGAGAAATGCTGGTAGAATCTCAGGTTTGTATGAGACGAGTTGTATGCATGCAATATCATCCCAATAAATTTGGATGAACTCGGAAAGTTTGATAGAAGCAGTCATTAGGTAGTGGTAGTGGTAATGGTAGTAGCAGCAGCAGCAGCAGTAGTAGTAGTAATAGTTGGAGAAGAAGAGATATATGAGTATAAGAATGAAAATGAAAATAGTCCAAATTCCTAACACCTAAGAAATACCTAATAATTATCTATTAATCTTTTTACAAATCCAAATTGAATTCGAGTAACCACACTTCTTCTTCTGATCATTCTCTGTACACCGGTACCGTTGTCACCTACCTACCTCAACCTACCTTTCAACCAGCAGCCTACCATTTGACCATCCTCGCCATCCTACCCATCCACCACACCATTACCTATTTATATATCCAAGATTTGAGATCTCTTTGGTAACTTGCACCACATCATTAGCCAGCAGGTCGGATTGAATTAATCAAATCAAGGTCTTTTGATTCGCTCCCGTGGGGTTAAAATTTATCTGATATCTGATCTCTGATAATTCTTGATTCAGCCAACCTTCAGGGTCTTCTCCAGGGTCTCCCCTCACTCTCGGCTTCATATTATCTATCCACTTCTATACTCGACGCTTAACGCTTTACGTTTTACCTTTACTCACGACAACAATTACAAGGGGCTTCTACTACTGGATACTATACTACATCGTACTCACTCTATTCAGAATCCACATCCACATCCACATCCATATCCGTATCCAACCCCATATCCAGATCCATTTGCTTAAAGAATGACGACAGCAATTTCGTATTGATTGGTCTTCAAAATTCTCCTCTTACAGTTCCAGCCAACTTTATGCAATCAATTCCATTTCATTATCTACTTCACCTACGATATAGGTACTATCGTTAAAATCGCCAATAAAAATTTAATTCACGTCAAAATTCCGAAGCCAACCCACTCACGAAATCCACCCTGTCAGTCCTGATTCGAGATTGACCATTTCATATCTTATTTGATTATTCCGATATCAACCACCCTCCTCTATACTTAAACTTATCATTTCACCCACCTGAATCGCATGCATGTCTTATAGGAATCACCAGACATCCTCCAGTACACATGAATTAAATTCAGTAACCGGATTACAAAACAACTCGTGGAAGACCTCGAATCCCATATCTGGAAATTCTTCTAGGGTATCCTCTCGCAGTCCTACCGTTCGGACTCACGACTTCGCACATAAAACACAAGAAGGAGAAGTGTCACCAGTTAGTCCATTGACCGACGAACAAGAAAATTCCGATTTAGAATCCGACGACGATATGGAAGGACGAAGACCTACATTACATCGTCCTACAGATGGCCGTTCACATCAACCTTTATTACACAAAAATGATGATCCCGAGAGGGGGAGGTTAGGATACAATGCTTCTCAAGATCCATCCGAACGTCCTACGTTTTCGAGGCGATCTACTATGCGAAGTCGTAGTCCGGATACTCAAGCAAAATTAGATACCAGAAAGAAGTACACATATGCAGCCTTCTTCTTGGGCTTGAGTCTGATTAGTTTCGTTATACAAACCGAAACGGCTGTGTATATACAACATCAATTAGGGTGGAACAAAGCATATTGCATGTTGTAAGTAGTGGCGCCTATTTCACAAAATTTCAAACAAAACTAAATGAATAATTTAGATACTTTACTCACGGATCATGGTCATTATTATGGCCTACTCAACTTTTAATATTGCGATTACAAAAATGGAAAATGCCATGGAAGACATTCTGGAGAAGACACGTATATCTCATTCGAACGACCGCACAAATGGTAGAATCAGGACAACTAGACGTTCCGCGAGGCCAACGATCCCCAATTCCATATATGCTCAGAATGACCGCATTCGTTACTTGCGCTCTCACAGTTGCTGGTGGATCATGGTACGTGGCAGTGAATTTAACATCGCCATCTGATCTCACGGCTATATACAATTGTTCGGCTTTTTTCGCATATGCATTCAGCGTTCCCTTGTTGAAAGAACCTCTTAGATGGGATAAATCTTTTGCGGTTATGGTTGCGATTGTTGGAGTTTTGATCGTGGCATATGGAGATTCTACGCCCACGAAGCATGGAGGAAAGTCTGGAGGCTCAGTGGGTGGAAAGCCTGGGGATGAAGATGACGAAGCATCAAATAGAGTTTTGGGAAACCTTGTTATTGGTGTTGGCAGTGTTTTATATGGTTTCTACGAAGTTTTGTATAAGAAATTGGCTTGCCCCCCAGAAGGAACAAGCCCGGGTCGCGGAATGATATTCGCAAATACATTCGGCTCACTAATCGGCTCATTCACTCTTCTCGTTCTCTGGATTCCCCTCCCAATTCTTCATCTCACTGGACTCGAAACTTTTGAACTTCCCCACGGCGAAGCAGCTTGGATGCTTGCCATTTCCGTCCTCGCAAATGCGACTTTCTCCGGAAGTTTCTTGGTTTTGATTAGCCTTACAAGTCCCGTTTTAAGCAGTGTCGCTGCACTATTAACAATTTTCCTCGTCGCAATTGTGGATTGGGCGTTCACGGGGGTACCGTTGAGTCCGGCAGCTGTCTTGGGGGGATTGTTGATTATTGTGGCATTTTTGTTACTGAGTTATAGTACATTTAGAGAAATGCAGGAGGAGAGAAGAAAGAGAGAAGTGGACCTGAGTGACAATGATTCAGATAGTGATAAATTCGATGATTAGACAGAGGCCTTTAGGCGGACGTGGTTTATAAGACGGGTGGCTTCTTTATATAGGATAGGATTGCATTACATTTGGATTGGATAGATCCATTTGGGTTATAGGATTGCTTTTGGGTGCGTAACCCAGGTATTGGGAACAGCGTATAGGTATAGACCAATCGTATGGCAACTTAGAGTTTGCATCTAGATGGCGCAGGCGTTTCTGGACATCATATCGTACCTTTCAATGAAGAATTGATGGGTTTTTGTTTCTGGTCAACTTACTTTTCGGGACTTGCATGTGAGATGTTTATTGTGTTGTGTATGTGTATCTTACAAAAATTAAAAATGTCTCGCTCTTTGAATATTCTGAAGCGACTTGGGGGGAGGGGCGGGCGGAACGAGAAAGGGGAAGTGAATTTTTTCCGGATCTTCCTTACCGACGCGGAGAGAAAAAGAAAAAGTAATACAGCACAAATCGCATATTAGAACAACTTGATCGATTCACCGATAAATAGTGTGTAATGAATGGGGTATTAGATGATGTAGTCAGTCTTTTAGTCTCAACGAAGAGTTCTATATACAACATTGAAGTAATAAATATATACTGGTACTCGAAGACATGTATTTCCATCCGATCCCAAGAGCCGAAACTGTATCATATATATACCCATCATTCTATATACATCCAATCCAATCCGATCATCCCACCCCATCCCCCCTCTCCATACTTCTCCGTAGCATTCAACCCTGCTCATGGTTCCCCCGGCCAAATCTCCTCGGCCAATTTCCTCACCAACTTCAATTTCTCAACCATATCGCCCCTCTCCATATTATTCCCATCCGAATGACTCGCAAATCCACACTGAGGACTCACACCTATCCTCTTCAACGCATCTTCCCTCGTCTCTTGATTTCCTTCCGCAATCTTATCAGCTGCTTTGAAAACCCGCTCTTTCAATTCCTCTACACTCTCCATCCTAGGAAATTTACTCGTGATTAATCCCAAAATAACATTTTTATTCTTGGGGAGGGAGGCGAGAGGTTCGAAACCTCCTGCGCGCGCGGTGTCGTATTCGAGATAATACGTGTTGACGTTTAGATCCTGGAATAGTTTGGTCGCGATAACATCATATCCGCCTTCGGAGAAATGTCTCCCGTTTACGAAATTGCCTCGACAGAGATGGATGCCCACGTGCATATCTTGAGGGCGATCACGCAAACAATCGTTGTAGAGCTGGATGTAGGAATCGAAGAGGGCGGTTGAATCCTCGCCGTCTTGTTTGAATCCCGCGAGCATTTTCTCGGAGCAGAAGTATGCGAGATTGGGATCGTCGATTTGGATATTGCGTAGGCTGGCGGAGTAGAGGATGCGGAGTTCTTCGCGGTAGGCGGTGGCTATGTCGGCGAAGTATTCGGTGTCGGAGGGGTAGATTTCTGGGGGGTATGCGTGTCCGGTTTTGTAGCGGAGGTGATACCAGTTTGGAGCTGCGAGGGTGATTTTTGCTTCGGCGATTTTGTCGGCAGGGAGGAGATTCTTGAGGTAGGTCCATTGGGAGAGGTAGGTGCTTCCAATGTGTTTTATTTTGCCGGTGCAGTAGACGGATTCACCGGGTTTGTGACCTTCTTCGAGGAAGGCGTCGATGTCGGGGACGTAGCGGCGGAAGGATTCGAGGGGGGGATTTTGGATCTCTTCGAACCCTTGGAGGCCGGGGAAGAAGGTACCCCTTGTGTAGAAGATTAATGTGGGTTTTTGTTGTATTATGTTGTATCGAAGGATGAGGGAAAAGGAAAGGGAAGAAATGAAGGGGGAATGGAATGATATGTAGTAACACACCAGAACATATGACGACGATATTCCCCATCTGTTACAGCGTGAAAGCCCAAGTCTAGCTGTGCTTGAACTATTTCATTGATAGATACATCTTCTACTTTTGTCAAATCTTCTTTTGTAACATTACTTTTTCCATTATCGAGGGCATGTTTGATGGATAAAAGTTGTTCGGGACGAAGTAGAGATCCGAGATGTTCTGCTCGGAAAGGAGGATTGCGATGAAGCTTTTCGGAAGACATATTGACTGAGTCACTGAGGTAAGTAAACGCTGTAGCTTAGGATATAAGTGAGGATGGGAATTGTATTTGTATAGCAATGAATTTGAGGTAATTGAGCTGTACTTATATATTCATGCCAGGCCAGCTATTGGACCCTCTCACGCAACTTCCATAGAAAGCCGCGACAACTTGTTCAACTGCCCCTCTCCAACTTTCGATCATCCCCGCAACAATCGGAGATCTAATTGTTGATCTCGATATAAAGTAGTTTAGTTCCCCGCTTGGTGATACCTTAGTAAGGGCTAGCCATGCAGGTCCGGATCGGATGGACTTGTAGTCAACTTCTTTCCATGACATATAAACAAGCCATCTTGCAGAAATTGCAATTGTAACTCGGAGATGGGTTAGCAATGGTTGTTGTAGATATTAGATGATTTCAAATAAGTTATTAAGATAGACTTCTTCTAATTGTTCTTATAGGAATATAAATTGGATTCCAGAAATCATCAATACGTGTAAGTCTCTCCCCTCTTAGTAGCTGGCCCACACGGGAACGAACCTTCCCCCTCATTAGTGGCGAACGATATATGTCATATATCTGTAAGCAATCCCCCCTGTTCTTTGAAAGTGCCGGTTAAGTGAATCTACCTACCTGGTATCTATCCATTACTTGCATATTCGGTTACAAGCTTACGATACATTTAGATAATACCTTGGAGAGATTTGAGAGGCTGTATTCCGTGAACGGCATCCGTTTCCTTATCGGAGGCCTAGGAGAGATCCGAAAGCCGTTGCTGACATATATTTCCTTTTTGGGTATGTACCTAGGTAGGTAGCGATTTGCTCCATTATTCAAATCCACAATTCAATTGACCGAACTATTGGAAACAACCTGTTCAATTCAATAACCATCTCAAATCTTCATCCTTTCAACCTCTAACATCCACAAAAATGACTTCTGACCTTCCTCCTTCAAATTCAAATGGTCTTGAGGATCTTACCATTGGCAACAAATCTACAGAAGTACCGTCAATTCAGCCTCAGCCGAATCAATTAGGAGATACCCTGATATCTCACGTTACTCCACATACAATTCCTGGAGCCGTTACGAAGCAAGGTCCCACCATTGAAGATCTTCCCAATGAACTTCTAGTCAATATCTTCAGTCATTTGGATATAGAGCCTCCATCATATTCCCATACGACACTTCATGATGAGCCAACCTTGGAAGTTACAAGCTCCGAGATCCAAGACCTCAAGAATTGTTCTCTAATTTCGAAACGATGGAGACAAGCAACCTTGCGTTTACTATTCAAACATACACGATATATCTTGAAGTATTCAGAAGATGATTATAGACCAATTCTCAATGATTTAACAGGACCTTTTCGTCAATTTATTCGTAAAGGATCTTTTGCGGATATTGTGTCAAGCTTTACCTTGGTAGTTCGGGAGAAAACGATATCAAATTGTCATGATGGCCGACCTCGATTATGTGAATTTGATGGTTTTTGGAAACGACTCTTTAACACTATTGATCCGTCAACGGTGTTGATTGCTGCACCTGTTGAGGCTCTTGCTTCTTTGATTTCATCTACCACCAATGACGTAGATTCATGGGTTTTTGACATCGAATGTCACTATTTGCGATTGCAAAGACCCGAATCCAAAGAATTAGTCCTTACGGAGATTGAGGTTTTGCCTGAAGAAAGTGGTCCCACCAGATCTGACCCTTCAGCTCCTGGGACATCACAAAACCCGGACCATACTTTTGACGATCGCTTGCACTATGTTGGTCCTTTGGGTCGTTTTTGTGCCAAGTCCTCCGAATTCTTTCAAATTAGATCTTGGAAATCCTTACTGCTAAATGAAGGATCAAATTTAAAGGCTTTCAAGACAGATTTGTGGTGGGAATTAGAGACTCCATCTGTAAGTAGATCACCAATATCAAGTGGAGGTATTCATCTAACTTTCAATAGATACTACGAAATCTTGTTGGAACTCAGTCAGGTACTTTACCTTTGATCAATCCTGGTATTCGTTCCATGAGATATATTGCTATATTTCCAATAACAGCTCAATTCGAATGTCTCGCCCAAGGATTACCAAGACTGGATCATTTGTATTGTCAACTGGTGCCACGAAATGATGCTCTAGAAGACGAAGAACTAATGAAGAAAATTGATGTGGATGATCTTTGGATGGAGAGAAATAATTGTTATGCTCAATTGATGCGAGAAATGTTCAATAATCCACCCGAAGGAAATTACAGATATCTGAAGACTTTCGAGTCAGGAGATGCTGCAGATACAGATGCATGGCACATGGCAGTAGAGTTTGTGAAGCGGGCTGGAGGAGGATGGAAGATAACAGGTGATGGAGTATTTGAAAGAGACACGGGGATTGAAGATAGTTCGTCTGATGCACCGAACGCTTCTCCATTGTTAGTTACTTGAGGGAGTTTGAGAAGAAAAGCTGATCAGTATTAGTCCGGACGAATTATATAGATGGGCATGGAATGGGTTAACCAATGTACCTGTTTCACCGGTACCATGGTATCGATGATTGGTGTTGAAGACGTGAGGTATATTGGGTACATGGAAAACAGAGGAAGATTCTGGGAAAGGGATATCTAATACTATGGCCCGTAGGTAACAGAGAAACAATCATCCGTATCAAAAATCTAGTAAATGGATACGATCTTTAGATATTTATAACATACAATATCAAATGGCGCAAATTCTACCGTAGTGAACCAAAAGTCTAGAATATCGGCAAACGTCAATGTTCCTTGACCAGTGGAATAATTTGTCTCACCGCCTTAATAATTCTGCCACATCGACTCAATGTCAAGCTCCGAACGCGATAACCTCAACCTCATCTACTTTCCTACCATGTAACAACTATGTCCCGCAAAGCGCCCAAAGGCGAATATATTGAGACCGTAAGCTATTCTTACCCTGTTATCATGTTCTCTCCCCAAATTCAACCTTGACTTCCCATCCCATGCCAATCCCACCTCAAGCACCATGCTAACCCCCTCCAGGACACCGGCAACAAAGTCTCCCGTCGTTCCCAAATAATCGGCACAACAAACATTATCCTTGGTGGCAAAACAGTCATTCAAGCAGAAGTCATCATCCGCGGTGATCTATTACGCACATTACCTCCCAGTACCCAGGGGGAGAAAGCGGGAAATGCGGTTGCGGTTGCGATTGGGAGATATTGTTTCTTCAGTCGCGGGTGTGAGTTGAGACCGCCGGGGAAGATTTATAGAGGGTTTGTTATGGTTTTCTCATTATTCTTCGTTTTTCTAGCCTTCTGGCTATTTTGAGGATTTTACTAATGAGATTTGGACAATAGAACATTTTCGTACTTTCCCCTCAAAATCGGCGACCATGTTTTCGTAGGACCCGGCTCGATAATCGAAGCTGCAATGCTGGGAAATCATGTTAATATTGGTGCGAATGTTGTAGTGGGGAAATTTGTGATAGTGAAGGATTTTGTGAAGATTCTGGAGGGGACGGTTGTTCCGCCTAATATGGTGATACCTAGCTTTAGTGTGGTGGGAGGGTGTCCGGGGAGGGTTGTGGGGGAGGTGGCGGAGGGGGAGATTGAGGGGATGGATTTGAGGGAAATTTATAGGGCGGTGAGGAATTAGAGGATTGGATGGAATGTGGGTTGAAGGAAAGACTGAGAGATGGGATGAGGATTGAGGGCATAAATGATTATACGATTGTAGGATTGCAACAGAGATGAATAAGGGATAACGGCCACTAATGTCGGATCAAACCGGCAAACTTCGACATAGATGAGAGAACAATGATACCCAAGTACTTGCGCACATACCTATAAATGGCCAGATGTTTTTATATGCGAGCTCCTCATTCTCAATTTTCGGTCTTCTGTTATATACTGGCTGTCAGTGATAGTATTTTGTTATTCGCCCACGCTAATCACTCGTTGAATATTGTTTGTCAAGAGCGCTCTGTTCCTCAGGGTGACTAGTTCTCCAACTGAATATTTACAGTGGCATGTGCCATAAACCTTTTGCAAGCTCTACTTTATTGAGCTTGACTGTACTATCTTTAGTTGACACTTTGTGATGGGATGATAACGCTCCATAATGGTCAAAGTAGCTGGATAGATTTTGCAGTGCTTTCAGTTATCATTCAGTTACTTTGATGTGTAGAAACAGGCGACAGTTTGTTCCAAACTGTTTAGAATATAGGAAAGTATTTACGGATTCAACACGGCCGATGTGTATTAGTCGAGTTAAGTTGGAATATTAGTATGAAGCAAGGCCAATGCCTTCCTGCTTTTCAATACTACATCGGCCATGACGTTCTCTTCATCTCATAACACTGTGTCGAAAATCTTCTCGAAAGCTGGAAGGCCCTCTGGTAGAGAAGCAAACCATGCATGGATTTTTGAGGCGTTACTAGAGAAAGGTGGTGATTGTTGTATAGAAGCCATTATCTTACAAAGGACGGGATGCATCGCCATGCCTGAAAGGGTGCATGTATTATTGCCTAAGAGTGCATACGCGCATGTTGGTAAATCGAGAGCATTGAAGGCATTACTACACGATCATAGGAATAATGAAATCTTATCCCGACGATGAAAACCTACTCCCTACTCAGTCCTTGAAAGCCAACTATCTTTCGCTCACCGGGGGACTTCAAGAGTCACATGAGCTATACGAAGATTATAAGAGAAATGATAAAAAACTCTTAAGGCAAGATGCCAATTCCATACTGAGGCTATGGTATTGACCATAGTGGTGTTTTCAACAGGCGGGTAAGAATAAGGAAGGAGAGATACTACAGAAGCAACGTAAGGAATAGAATTTGAAATACTACGGTCTGAATCATCAGGATACATTTATTCATCTTCGCAGCCCGGAAATCTTAAAGATGCGCAACAATGATCATGAAGGAACCTTAAGGTGCTTTCAGATACTAGTAGAAGCATCAGGATCAACATCCAGACTCTCAATTTGTGCATCATCTTGCTGAGCGTGGATATATGATGAATTTTGTCGAGGAGAATGGACGGCTGAAATGAAAATGAAGATAACTAAAGGGAAAGACACCATGGACAGTTCCAAAGGCTCGACTGCTCTACTTTATTCAACGGGTGCCGAGGAATATGTACAATTACACGCAAAGATTGATTTCTGGCCTGTCAACAAACTGCATGTGTTCCGTGGCATATTTTTGATCTGGAGAAATAGAACAATCCGAAATGGGATACAACTCCATACATACAACCATTTCTCCTTCCAATTTTCTTTGATCGTGATATGCCAACTCAATCTTAACAACTCGTTTGGCAAAAGATCTCTAAATCCAAAACATCATCCTCACTTCCTGATCATAAGGTTGCGTAGAAGCCATGACCATGTTCTCCTACCGGATATTCAAGATGTAAATCTCACCCAGTAACTTATCTTCTAAGTTGAGTAGGAATAAAATGCTCTTCGTGGATGATCCAAATCTCTTTGAATATTTTTTAACGATAACGATTACATTATCCAAATAGATCCCTTTCAGTGTTATAAACTTCGGGTGCAGATTTCCGCGGTACTCATATTTTGTACTACTACAAGTACCACCATACCACTCGCTTACGCCCCTTCATCAATGGACCTAGGTACGAAATGATTGATTGATATTGCAAACTTTGCATCTCTGTTCAAACTCATCTGAAACTCATGAGAAAAATTTATCCCCACATTTTTCAGGAAGAAAAGGCATGTCTTCCTCTCTCGATTTCATCCATAATCCACATTTCAAACCCTTAAATTCACAAACCCATTCTTTCTTCCAGTCCTTCTCAGACACAATCTCCCCTTCAATCAAGCATCTCTATCTCCCCATCCTCTCCAAGTAAATCCAATCACATCCGCAATAAATCAGCTACCAATCCCCTCGTTTATCCCGCACATCAAGATAAAGATCTATCACCACCCACCCACCAGCCCACCAACTCAATCTCATCCCCGCCTCCATTACAAACCCAAATAATCCCTTCATCCCATCAATCCCCTAGCCCTCCACACCAATTAAAATAAATCCATGATCCATCCCTCGTTCACCCCACTTCATCACACCCTTTGAACCCTGAAAATCAACACCAACTCCCATGATTTTCATCACGTCATTCCCCCCACTCCCATTCTCCACTATCATACTCCACTCCACTCCACTCCTCCATGATTACGAATCTCTCAGTACAACAGACAACTTGATGGCCCTCAGCACGTCATTACTTCAGTCTTTGATCTGGATCCTTTGATGCGTTGGTGTTAATGGAAATAGTTGCAGGTAGAGGGGCTCAGGATTGACATCATCATAAGAAACCAGTTTTCACACAAACCATCGGCAATGCAGATTTCACATGACAACAAATAGACAACACAGAGTTTTTGAGTACAAAATTTTGCCCGATTCAATTGATCCCATCTCCCTATCACTACAATGAATTTTCCTTCTTCTTCCTTTTCTCATGCCGTGGTATCATCCATCCCCCATTACAATCCTTTGTCCCCTACCTATTTTCCCTTGAAACAAAAAAAGCAAGTCTAAGTAGAGCCGATCTAAATCTCATCTTGTTCTCATCTATCGCATTCCATCCCAAAATGAATGAGTGAAGTATACGTATAAACTCCAGTCATGAAAAATAAAGAAGAAAAAGAAAATAATGACAACTCCCATCTGATCCCTTCGCTTGCCCGTGAAAAGAATGTAATGATTGCGCCTTCCCTTCATTTACCGCATATAGGCCTGGCAACCAGCGACCCCCAAACACCGACGCTTGCTATCTAGCTCCTAGCTTCCTTCAAGTACCAACATGATGTTCTGTCCACTCATCGCATTTCCAAAACCAAACGAATGAACTTTTGCATGTACATATATAGAGTGTGGCGTATACCTCTCTTCCCTCTAAACTCCATCTATAAAACCCTGTACACAATAGAACCCATCTAAAAACTAAACAATCCACTTCTCCTCTTTCCGAACGGATAAACAATTAACGCACTCAGGAAAAGACCAACAGTGATCCCAATAGCCACTTGAATCATGCTGTAACCAACATTAAACACAATAGTATTTAAATCTTCACTACTCCCAACACTAACGGAACTTGTTCCATTGACCTTAGTCGTTCCATTGGCATACGACGTACTATTGGTAATAGAATCCGCTGTACTCAAACCTGCAAGTAAAGAACCACTGGCAGCGAGACCAGAAGGAACTTGTACGAAGATAGCAGGCAGTAGTGCTGCTGCTGCTACACCATGTCTGACTCTCGAATACAAATTACCGAGCACACCAACGGCGAGAGCGCCGAGAGTATTGGAAATTTGTGCACTCGAAGGGAATTTCTTTGCGGAGAAAAAATTGACAACATAGCCTGAGAATGAGATACCTAGCATGACGGGCATTTGTTTGAATTTTGCCTGATTGATGACTGCGAGGCATAAAGTGAAGACTGGAACGAAACACCAGCGAACATATTGATTCATTGGAGCGTCGCATGTAGTCTTACTGGTAGCGTTGGCATCCATAAGACCATAGACAGCGGTGCCGATAGTGATACCATATCCAAGGAAAAGAGAATAAATAATTGCGTAAACCATACGAACGGAACCGGCAACCATGGAACGTGATTGAAGCTCAAGGGAACCACAGAGAACCATATAACCAGGGAGAATTAGAGCGATGGACGATTGAGCAAGGGCAGAGAAACAAAAAAGATCACCTCCTCGAATCGAACCAAAAGCTCGTGCCAAGAAAGACGTCAAGACTGCGGCTGAAATTTCGAAGACATTGGCGTAGAGATCGGATTTGGGAGCAACGATGAGTTGCAAGAAACCAAGAAGAGACCCTAATAAAAATGCAATGGGTAAATCGATGAGACGTCCTTCGAAAGCAAATGGTGCTACACTGGCACTTGCAAAACCATATACCATGACCAAAAACCAAGGATGATACTTTTGCTTCGCATGAATAATCGCATCCAATCGTTGTGTTGCTTCCTCAACACCTATAACATCGTGTACTACCTCCTTGTATATTTCATGAACATCTTTCAATTTGCCAAGATCAACTCCTTGTATAGATCTGACAAGCTTTACTTCGGTAGTGTGAGTTGATGCATCATCAAAAGAAATGATCATACAGCCAGGTATATAAAGGACTTGAGCATCAATCTCAAGAACTCTAGCTGTCATCTTCATATATTCTTCCAGACGATGTGTTGGGGCTCCGTATGTCATTAGTGCTCGACAAAGTTTCAATAGATATTTTTGTCTACTTAAAGTCTCCGCGATATGGATAGTGATTCGAATTTCGTCCTCCAATCTTGGCTTACCAGCCAGTTGTCTAGCGGCTGTCTCAATAAGTCTGCCACTGTTTGTACGTTTTCCCATTCCAGGTCTTGGAACCTTCTTCTTGGGCGTATAAGTTCCTCCAACAGGCGCAGCTAACATAGCAGATGCTTCCATAAGACCAGCGAGAGTATCTTGAGATTGACTCTTTTGATGGTACCATTTTGCATTCTTCTTTGGAGTTGTAACTCCTGAAGATCCGAGGGAAACTGGAAGAGTGCCTTCGGAACCATCACTGTTTCTTCTTGAAGCTGGAGTACTCATGGTTCCATTGGTGGGTGCATTATAAAGCTTTAGGAGTGATGAAAGAACACCACCTCTGAATTGTTGAGGACGTGGAACATACTCTTCCATGATACCATGTTCATCTTCGGGTGTGACTTGACCAGAAACTAACCCTGGACGTGGTACAGGCATTTTGAATGCATCTTTTCGACCTTTGCTTGTGTGAGATCTTACGAGTTTATGTGCTTCGGTCGAACTCGATTCTTTCGTCTTTTCGTTCTGAATGTCATCGTCGCTATCTGCTCCATCATATGGTCTACTCTCCATTGGAACGAGTGGAATATCGTCGATTCGAACTGGAAGACCGCCGGGGTTCCTTGGTCGTGGAGATGGGTAATCGTCTGCGTCGTCGTCTATACTATTTCTTCTCGAATTCGGTGTTGAGTGGCTTCCAACCAACGAAGCAATTCTCTGAGCTCTACTTTGAGCAGCCAATGCAGAGAATGTCTTCTCATTGCTCTCTTCCACATCCGATAGATCTGCCTTGTATCCTACACCAGGGTTGTTTCTCAATACACTCGGTCTCGGTTTGCTGACAGGTGTTGGTGGAACTGGACTATTATTGATAACTGCTAGATCTGAGAATGGATTATCCTTTTCCTTATCGGGTGTGAACCTCATCAACGAATTGGAACTACTGTTTCTTGAATGAGATGGTGTGTATTTGGCGGATTTTGGCATTGATAACTGATGTAGCATTCTCTGAGGTGAGACAGACTTATCCCTCAATGGGTGAAGGGACTTCTTGTTTTCCGAATCATTTGCTTCGTTGGTGGCATTGAATCTAACTCTTCCTCGATTTTTTGGTGGATTTCCTCCTGCACTATTCGGTCTGCTTGGAGATGCACTGTTGATTCCACTGTTGAGTCCACTGTTGATTGCACTTCCATTTATACTATCAGATGGACTGACATCCCCAGATACTAGTTCCGTATAGGTGGTGGGAATATTTTCGTTATTGCTTCCGCTCGACGAGACATTTTCGCCGGACATTGTATATACTGTTGATTTTCGATGTTTCCAGGCCAATTGATCTTTGAAATGATCACCTCCAACAGGCCAGTAGAATAAAAGACGATATACAAAGAATGATTTTTCTTGAAAAGCGTCGAAGATATCGATTGGTTGGTGGGGGTATTTAATAAAGCTCGGCGATCGGTAGGGACCGATTCTTTCAGGGTATGATGCAAGCTAATTAAGAGTTGGCGTATACCTTTTTCCGCACCAAAATCTTGGTTGACACGCCACAAGATATAAAAAGGTCCGAAGAATAGAAACCTGGCGAGCCAGGTAAGAAGTTTTTACAAAGATTAAAAATTTGTCTTTCTTTGTAATGAAAATTGGTTGATAGGTCAACGATAAAGAATGAAATGGAAAAGATATAATAGGCGAAGAAGATGAAGGGGTTGGATGAATGGTGGTGAATGAATGAAGAAGACAAAGGATTCTGGTGTCTAAAGATAAGAAGAAAAGTCGAATAAGAAGGGGCAGAGAGGAGAGATAAATGAATAAATGGAGAAAATCAACGGTTTGTACTCCGTACTTCGTAAAAGACGCAAAGCACTAGTGGACACTGGATTGACTATAATAAGTACTGGTACGGATTAGTCTCTTGAACTCTTGAAAGGGTAGGAACAATGGGACGTGAAGTGGAGTGGAGTGAACCAAGGAAAAATGATTACACTACTTACTACTTAGAGTACGAGAATCCAGATTTCTTTGGCCTGTTGCCTCTTTCAAAGATGGATGAAGAAATCTATGGTACAGAACAGAGCAAGCTTTTGGCCCAAAGCTTTATCCTTACCTCGAAAAAGCTCAAATGGTCCTTGATATGATAAGATAATCCTTAAACCTACCTATCCTATCCTATCTAATCCATAATAGATGCTTAGAGTCCAGAAGTCAGAAACACTATGGAAACAGGTTTCTCACTGCCGGAGTGACAATAGCAATGTTATCATGCATGGAAATCGTCCCAAAGTTTCTAGCTTTGCCCATGAACATTTTTCACGATACCCTCAAAATATCAGTAATAGGTCTTAAGGTTTGGTGACTTTCAATTGGCACGGATCACACTTGGCATGCGAGGGTAGCATCCGAGTGGATTCAAATGGCCTGTAACCATTGATGAGTCCCGTAGCTGTTTTGAAACAAATGGGTTGATATTCGTGATGTGTTTTGGCGAACTGCATTTATGGACTGAATCTGAATCAAAGAACACTGTCAAGGGTGGAAGGGACCAACTATATCCAAGGATTTCATGCAATCCCTCCAATGACCGGTAAAGCGTCTTTACAACGCCGTTCTCAAGCAAGGCTACCAAGTCCTAATGATCAGGTGCGAGGTTGATGATTGCATTGGTTCCAAAAGATAAAGAGAATATTCTCCACTGTCTTACAGATTGCCTTGAATCTCAAAACCGAAATGTGGTAGTGAGGGACAAGCTACCCACAAAAATATAGGGGGGGCTGCAAGGTTCGAAATGAATGAGACCCACCGTCATAGAAGCAGTGATATTTGGGCAGCGAGCCATTCAGCTGGGAGATGAAGTCTTCCCTCGCAAATGTTTGGTCTCTTGATATGGAGATCTATCCTTTGGGGGTCGGGACTCATGCCGGATTTGAATTGGAGTACAGAGTAAGTGGGTGGATTGCGACGACTACACTGTGAGGTGACGGCTGTAGGGAAGATATCTGCGTGCTTGTGACTGTGTTCTCTCTTTGAGTTGCATCTACTAGTCACAAAAGTTGTTTGATGGACCATTTTTTTCTTCAATAAAATATACAAATGGCTTCATCGTATCCCTCGCTTTGCCATCGAATAATGGGTAGCTGTTGGCTTGCAGTAGTGTATATATGAGCGGGTTATAGGTATCCTTTCGTGCATGAACATGCAAACGCTCTTTCGTATCTCCGAAAAACACATAGCGATTTACGAATATTCGGGTAATGCTTTGGCCACCGATAACTGATTCGCGTTCGTTCAGCTATTGGAGTTCGCTCATTTTGAAATGCCGGTATCACTGATATGAGAAGATTTCACATGTAAATAAAAACTTAAATGACACTTTTAAACGTGTCTATGGTAAATCGTAAATCATGAATCGTAAATCATGAATCGTGAATCATGACAGAGATAGAGATGGTGATAGTTGAAACAATTACTGTATGTAAGCAAATAGATTTGATGTCTGAAACGACAATGAGAAGAATATCCAAATTTCAACCTTCAACCAGCAGTTTCAACCTATCTCCGAACCCTATGTGATGTGCACTGCAAATTGCAATTCACCATTTTACAAATCCGAAGATGGTGAATCTCAGTTCTCAACAATTCACAATCTTTCTAGAAGGCCTAATATCACACAGAAGTCTCCCGTTCCGCTTTTCCCTATCAATCATGCAGCCGCAGCGGGAGCGAAAAAACTTACTACGATCAGGCCAGGCGTGGCGTAGAACAAGGGCAAGGGGTAATCAAATACAAATATTACCTACCTGGGTAGTACAAGGATTGCACGACCGGAAGAACGAATTCGGTAAATCCGAGCCTTTTGAACTTTTGACATTGGCACATATTGCACAAGAAAGAGGTAAGAGGAGAAAGAGGAAAGGTAGAGAGAGAAAAAGGCTCGGAACCTTTTCCATCACTTTTTTCCCTCCCTTCCTTCATTGATAGATGTTAAAAATTCTCCTAAATGTCCACTTTCAAAGTCTAATCGCCTCTGGAACTTTTTATGTGTGTTCCTTAACTCCTCCTCACGGCGCTTCGATAATCTGGACCCCTTTCGAACATCTTCAATGCCCCATTAATCGGTGAAAAATTCGGTGGTTCTCTTTGAACAAGCTTCAAGCTCCAAGCTGACACGCAGGACACATCACACTACAAGATATAACATGAATACTAGAATAGACGAGACGAAACGAGACGGACGAGACGGACGAGACGATAGACCCAAGAGACCCAGAAGACCCAAAGAGACTATCTAGTATCGATGGACCCATCTTCGTGCCCGCTGCCAGATGACAGATGTGGCTTACATATCCCACGCGATATAAGTGTACCTACCTATGTATCATCAATTGATCATATCGTTATCGCTCTATACAGAACTAGAATTAGGTTTTAACAAAATTTAAGGATTTCAGCGCTTCGAGACATCACCACTCACCATCCATCACTCATGCATACCGACCTCTTCTGGAACAACGTTACGTATTGTGCTCATCATTCACTCCTAAACCTCAATTTCCACAAGCCATCTTTCTTTCTCTCTTTCTCTCTTTCCTTCCTTTTCCCTACTTCGTACTTTCTCGTTCAACTCTTAGGTATCATACGGGCCCTTGCGTTAATTTTCCCGTTTGTATTCTTAGAAACCATTACAAATACCCGCACATCCAGCGATTTGTTCGTCAGCTCATCTCAATGTACTCACAGACCATACGACCATGCCTTGCATGCATATACTTCGTACTACACAGCCATAATAATTACCATATATATAACTACGTTGCTAATTACTCCTGATAATCATAATCATGGGACGGGTCAATCAAGACGATCAAGGCGATCAGTTTTGTCACTTAAAGACAAACTGACGAATGCTTGATTGATAACTTAAAGTTGCCAAAAGTAGAATACATCATGAGCACGTTTGGAACCTGCATGTTGTTGTTATAACGGCAGTTTCAGTTCCACCTCTGATTACCGTGAAAAATGTCTACTCTGTAATGAGCATCGACCACCATTGATACCGGAGACGGACTGTCCAACATGGGTATAGAGGTATCCGAAATAGAACTCATCTCGCCAGTTTCAAAATAGACTTTTCATTCTATTGACATAGTTCGATGCACGCAAAGATATCAATTCTGATGAGGAAAAGTTCATTGCCCTGCTGGATTCTATTCATTGGCTTTCGATGACACCATGAGTACCGATCATTATCTGTCCACTCAATGTTTGGGCGATCGATTTCTGAGAAAATTCCCACACAAATTAAACACGTCAACACCTCAACACATGGAAATATCGTCAATTCAGATGTGATGGCATGCAAAGAGCTGTACTTCACCATCATCGCATTCAAAATACCAAAACAAATTCACCGCTTGAACCCCCCACGCTTTTGGCCGTGCGAACTTTAGCATCCACAATGCCACTATTGCTGGCACTCCACTATCAGACTTCATTTCCGTAGCATGTGTGATCCACCATTGCCCAATCACACTACATGGCTGACAATAAACTCGGAATTTCCGACGAGAGAAGTGAAGGCCGAAGCAAGCCACTCTCCACTATGAGAACGTGCTTCTGAAAGAAATATTCATGTGGTGAGATTGCATATTCTAGAACATTGGTCACTACCGGGTCCTTTTTATTCTCCGATAATAAAATTCCTACAATGCAAATTTTCGCTACCCCTTCACAACCGACCACACTCACACCGCTAGCTTAGGTGTGCAAGAATCCACCTAGTTTTCTCTGGCATGGCCACATGGCAACAACGCTGCCATGTCCATTCGGCAGGGGCCGAGATTGATACCGTATTGCTCTTTCGATTCCAGGGGTAAATCGTATATCTAAGAAAGTTGCTGGGTCATCGACGATAAGAAAAAAAAATTTCATTATCAATGAGCAGGCCCTCACAGGCACTTAGAGGCCCCCATCACATATTTTCTTTATGATGATTGCAATGCGGTCAAATCTGACTCACCGTTGAGAGCCCAAGCAATCAGTTTTGCTTAAGGTTTTGTCAAGGACCAAGATAAGGGGCAGAGGTTAGACTTTTGGCCATAATTCGGGCTTACATCACGAAGGAGCTTTTTTTTGTCGTATGCATGTCAATTTTTCCTTCGAGAAGTTGTATCCAGGAGGATTAGACCTCAAGGTTTACTTCCACCTTAGTGCTTCTCCCGAATTAGAATTATAACAAGTTACGTTTGTGAGACTCCTGGGAAGGGAAGAGCGAGATAACAGACATTTTCGACTTGTCCATTTTCTCACTCGCAATGCTTGAAAATGCTGGTATTTTTCTAGTTCTCAACAATTGCATAAAAGCATTCTTCGTGGTTGATGATCAATGCTATTCTTGTTAGTCATAAAATATACAAGATTATATCACACGATCAATTGTTCGACCGCTTGAAAGACAGATTCGAAACCTTTGAGCGGAGAGACCAAATCGCAGACAGTCAATTTGCAAGATGTGAGCACCACAAGGCGTTCTAGCTTACTACCGAAAGGATGAACCTTAAGCCAAGTAGTTTCTTTTGCTCGGCAATGTGAAGTCCTCATGGCAACGACTAAACAAGCCAGGCTTGTCGGCTTTCTATTTCTTCGATTTTGTTTAGGTTTACGCAGTGGAGGTCAGAGTGTTAGTCACCTGGTATCATTATGCAACGTGTGGAAAAAGCAACAGTTCATACATTTTACTTCTGTCAAATACCTCAAGCTTCTAAGTAATCGGCCCCCAGTCCTCTATGATACAAGTACACCAAACTGCAAAGAGGTCTGATCACACGCGTCATCTATCTTTCTGGGGAGAATGAGTGAGACTGTCACCATTGACTTGATAGTCTGGTGATCGCATCTAAGGATTTACTCTGTCCTTCTACCTCTATTTTTCGGAATCAGGTCATTACGCAATGCATACTTAAGACTCACGTGTATCAAGGATTTTAACTAAACATATGCAGCAATGACTACTGAATCATAGGCAACATCTCTGAGATCAGAGTTTGTTCGGGAAAATCTTTTGCTCATCTCTCATTCACCCCTTCTTGCTTGTCGCTGAAACCCGGACCATCTATTGTTGTCGGTTAAATTTTCTGAATACTACTCTTTACAGATATTATGGCAGCAATGATCAGCCTTATCTCCTAATAATAACAACAAAACCATGCTCCAAATCGGGAACTCGCTCCAATTTGATAAGTTCTACATTGGAACGGTAATAAATGGTGATCGGGATTACCTTTGTCGATCCGCCATGAACGACAGGGTCTTTACGGGAATTAAGGTAGATACCCATAGACTTGCTAGATTGATGAGGTGCTTGTATAGTCGTAATTTTGGAGTTACATAGTTTGCAATATCAAGCCTTGAGAATGTGAATGGTGGCTTGTATCGCCGTCTAATAATTGGATACTTCCTATCACAGCGTATTACCATGCTATACATTTGTCTTTATAATGCTACTAAATATTTCTCTTCTATTCCTGTTTCAACGTTATTTGTCTCAATCAAGAAGAACAATACTCAGACTTATGTCTATGAATTATTTCCTACGCATGCTGTAGATGTAAATATAGAATCTATTATTAGAACAAAATGATGATCCAGAGACTCCAGCAATATCAATACTCCTCACTCCCTTGCTGAGCACGAATATTTTCGGCAACGATCCTTCCTACAATGATGCGAATTAGTATCATGATCGACAACAACAACCCAGTTCTTGTGATTCTGGTGACGAATCCCGGATGATTATTTATTCTATAGTAGTAGTTAGTGATTTGCGCGTGAAGATCGATATCTGGGGGGATGGGGGAGGGGGTACTGACTCCAAGTATGGAATATTGAATATTTTTGGCGGCGAAGGGCCTGGGTTGTTCGTCACAGTCTCTTTCATACAGCAATTGTGTCTCTGTTGAAATTTCGCAGTGAATAAAGAAAAGGTGATCTTACTATTCATTCACACTAGCATGGAAGTATAAAGTCTGCTGTCCGCACAATGGGCGCACAAATCATTTAACTCTCAAGCATCGTATTTAAGAACTTTGATGGTAAATTATGCCAGAGGGCCTGTAGGGGAAGCTTTGAGCGCGTGCAATCTTACAGTATGCAAGTGCTGAATACTGGTTATTGAATCCTATTCTTCATTTTGATGGTGTTCGGAATGTCCTTTGCTGCGTTAAATCTTGGCCGGATAGTCATGGATGACAATGAGAGCGTTGAGTAGCAGCGGAATTGGATGCCTCGCTGGGCAAAAGGTCTCACAGGCGTAATTATGAAGCATATAGAAAGTATCTGCGGGTTGAAGTCTGCTGCAGGAACAATAAAATCTTGCTCTATTCAGTCTTCGGCTTCCATTATTTAAGCACAGGCAAAGTTCTCTTAGGAATTGGCAAAATCAGGGACGAATAAGAATCCAACTACTTCTAGCGAAGTATTCCCAATGAGAATGTTGTCAGAGAACAAATCAATACATAAATCCTCTTCATCTTGGAAGATTGAAGTGTTATTTCCTATTATATCTCCAATCTCCAATATATGGGCATTATATGTCCGCACTCGTCAAAGAACTACATTTTATGTACTCGTAATACTTCTTGCCATCTGTCCTGGGGTTTTTTTGGTGATGTACTCTCCGTTTCGTTTGAGCTATGAGTGTACCACAATGGATATTCACAGCAATAAGTGTACAAAACGATAGCAAAATCACATACATTAATCCTCAAATCCGACAACAGTATCGCAGAAATCTGGTTATTCTGACTTCTATACTCTATTGTAACCAAATCCGCATGCCCCTTGGGAATCCTAAACAACAGACAATAAGTACTACCATCTCTAGTATTCCGCTCTCACAGCCAAAGCAAGGCCTTATCCAATATCCACTATCGTCTCGCTTCGTCCACGCCAGGGGTCCAAGGGCATTTGCAAAGAGATTATCTCCACCCCACCTC
Organism: Botrytis paeoniae; assembly: GCA_004786145.1. Lineage (NCBI taxonomy): Eukaryota > Fungi > Ascomycota > Leotiomycetes > Helotiales > Sclerotiniaceae > Botrytis > Botrytis paeoniae. The sequence goes on along the minus strand of PQXI01000012.1, from coordinate 214,586 downwards.
ACCCCACCCAACTCCACAAATGGAAAATTTTCTTATTGCATGTTTGTATATTGCAAATCGAAGCAGCTGTCAGACAAAACGAGAAGCAGTTTATCAGCTTATCAAGCTTCTGTGGTCCAATGGTTAGGATTCCACCCTTCCAAGGTGGAGGTTCGTGTTCGATTCACGGCAGTTGCATATCCTTTTGCGTCGTTTGTGTGTTTTTTCTTTTGATTGGTGGTTCAAGTTCCTGAGACTGCGTTTTACTAATTGTTTTGCTGGTCGTTGAAGTGTGTTAAGTGGCCTCGTAGAAAGAGAGCTGTCTGATTTGAATAAGTGCCTACAGGCTGAATCGGGGATCACAAACTTAAGGAAGACGTTCTCATTCTTCTGTATCAAGGCGGTCGCAAAGAGCAAAGGATGGAGATCACAATCATTCGCATTCAACCGAGGGGAGTCCTGAATGTATGGGTCATTCTCATACACTCACTCCTATGCAAATCATTGATATCAAGCTTTGAATATTCACATTTCTGATTTGTGGCTGCTCTGAAAAGTATCCTTTGCGCCGAGGTAGCATTTGCGAATGAGAGGACATATTTACCCATTCGAAAGTCTCATTCAGCCAGTAGTCAAACTCCGCATAGAGGCTCTTATCCCGTACCCATTATTGAGTAAAACCATATCTCAAGATGTACCAAGTTCCAAATAATTCAAACCACACACATAAACTTCGCACTCCACATTCCCGCCATCCCCCCTCAAAATACCCGATTTTGATATATCTAAGGTTGTCCGTGTCATGCTAGCATGATTCATGGATACCCTCGCTTGAATCTTTAGATTTGTGTTTAGTGTATGCATGGTTTATGTCTGCCATTCTGGACTAAATAGAAAGAAATGATACAGCAGTTGTGTTTTCTAAAGTTTTGCCCTTCATAGCCCTTCATTAGCCCTATAGCTCTCTTTAACTGTTTGAAAGAAGCCTTGCTTACACCTTTGCGGGCAGCGCTCAGCGGTCAATCTTTAACCCAAGAACATTTGCTTCCAACAGAGAGAAAATAAAGTAGGACTCTTCTTTATTATGGATAGTGGTGATGAACCTTCGTCATCTTCAGCATTGATGTCAGCACCATGGTCAAGCAATGTCTTGACAATGTGCAGGTTAGCTCCTTGAAGGATGGCGTACATCAATGGTGAGAGACCACCTTTGCTTTTCGATTCAACATCAGCACCTTTATCTAATAATAACTTGACCATATCAATTCGACCATGATAAATAGCCCAAAATAACGGCGTTTGACCCCTTTCATCCTTCTGATTGATACTATAGAACTTCTCTAGGCACAATCTAAGTGTTGACAGGTCCTCAAGAACAATTATTTTTTTGATAACCTGTAGTAATAACAGATTCATTTTTGTATTCTCAGCCTCGGAGTAAAAGTCTTGCTCCAACAAAACTGCAGCTGCAGCTCCGTGCCCATTTTCAATAGCGCCTAGTAGTGGATCCCAAGTATATTCCATTGTTTGATTGACTTTGGCACCCCCCTTCAACAACAACTTTACAATAGTCTCGAATCCCTCAGCAGCAGCTCTATATAATGATGTCGAACCACTATCGCATTTCGCGTTGATCTCGGCACCATTTTCCAACAATAATTTAGTCATTGCCTCGTGACCATGACTAGTAGCGTACATCAGCGGCGTCCAGCCTTTATACACTAGACTCTTGTCTCTTAAGTTCACATCCATGCCATTCTGTAAGAGAAATTCAACCATATCATTACGTTTGTATCGCGAGGATTCCAACAGCGCTTTTGCGAAAATATTTTCTTTGCAATCTAACTTGGCGCCTTTGTCCAATAGCAAATTCGCCATGCTTGTGCTTCCATCAACAACAGCGTGCATCAGCGGCGTCCAGCCTTGATACTTTTGGCTCTGATCTCTTGAGTTCGCGTCCACGCTATTCTGTAAGAGAAATTCAACCATTTCGTTACGTCTGGATTGCGGAGCTTTTAACAACTCTTTCGCAAAAGTCTTTTCTTTACAATCAAACTTGGCGCCTTTCTTTAATAACAAATTCACGATTTGCGTATGTCCACCAGCGGCAGCATTTGTCAAGGGCATTTTGTCATCGTCATCGAAATCAACATAATTGATTTTAGCACCCCTTTTCAAGAGCATTATGACTATATCCGTGTATCCGCCAGCAGCAGCGTTCATCAAGGGCGTTGTGCCACTAAAATCAACACAATTGACTTCGGCGTCATTCTCCAGTAGTAACTTAACTATATCTAGGTTTTCTTGTAAAACAGCTATTATCAAAGGTGTTTGATTCCTCAAGTCCCGACAATTAATCTTAGCGCCATGCTCCAATAACAACTTGGCCACATCTAGATGCCCTTTGGAAACGGCTATTGTTAAAGGTGTTTGATTGCTCGAGTCCCGACAATCAGTCTTAGCACCATACTCCAATAACAATTTGACTATATCTAGATGCCCTTTGAAAACGGCTATTATAAAGGGTGTTTGATTGCTAGAGCACCGATGATTAATATCAGCGTTATACTCCAATAACAACTTTGCTATATCTAGATGCTCATTGTAAATAGCTATTGTCAAAGGTGTTTGATTGCTCGAGTCCCGACAATCAATCTCAGCGCCATACTCCAATAACAATTTGACCATATTCAACTGTCCTTCAGAGCTAGCTATTATTAAGGGTATTCTGTGGCCGCTTTTGTAATTGGGCTCAGCACCTTTCTCCAAAAGCAGTTTAACTATATTTGCGTGGCTGCAAATCACAGCTTGCTGCAGAGGTGACACCGCGTGAGCCTCATCCATAAAATTCACATCAATGCCTCTCTCTAATAAAAATGTGGCTACAACACAATGACCCATTGTAACAGCCTCTATCAGCAAGTTCTTGCCACGATTGGTCACTCTGGGGTCAAACCAACTCTCGTCCGAGCTGAGTAGAAAGACAAGCGGTATCTCCTGATCATAATCTAAAAACTGAAACACAAGATCTTTTTTTTGTGGGTAAATGAAGCTGCGCCCAAGATTAACTTTTTTGTTATTTTTTGTTTGATACTTTTGCCACAAGTTAGGCGGTAAAGAGGTTGAGGAACAGGATTCGGCTTCAATTTTAAGGAGCATCTGAACAGCTTCACTGCTCCCCGTGACCATAGCAGCGAGAATGGATGGCCCATATCGCTGCTCTGTTATATTAAAGCAAGACTCCTTTCTGGGACATGTTCGAATGAGGTTGGCTAGGTTTCTTTCTGAAAGAAGATAGGGAATAGTTACCGAGTCCGTATATCGTCGAATCTCGCGATTCTCGAAATAGTTGTTCACGAATACCCATAGACGAGTGGGAAATTTTTCTAGAAAGTCTGCCTGCTCTATGTAATTTTGTTGGGCAAGATTGGTGTGATACAGGATGTTGGACACTGAATAATCGAGAAATGGAAATCTTGATTTGATTTCCTCTTGAAACTTTGACTGCGCTTCCTTGGAACGTTGCGCGGGTGGGATACTCAATTCAGGATGTGTTGTATTTAAAAATGGATATTTCATGTTACGACATTCCCAGAAGTTTGATTTGCTAAAGTTGAAATATTTTATAACCTTTGCGTTGATGACAGCGTTTAGTTGAGCTAAGCAACAATTCTTCAATGTGTCATGCCCATGGCCGACAAAATTTCCGGGGACTCCAGACAATTGAGTCTCGTATCTACCCAACAAAAAGTCCCGAACAGACTCGTGGATAAACTGTACATCTGAAGCTTTGTTCTTCGTCACCTCGGCCAAGCCTTTGGAGGAGCTCCTCACGAATAATTTCATTTGGTCAATATTGACATCTTCCTGGTCCCAAAAACCTGTGCAATCTTCATCAAGACCGATTTGAGTTGCAAAATAGAGTTCTTGTGGCTTCAAGGGATGGTTTGCAAATAAAATCAATTTCAGACAAAGTTGTAGTTCCTCGAGGTTCTCTCCATCCCGCTTGAGGATCATTTCAAACAAATCGTTTAATCCTGGGGGAATCTGGTTGAGGCGCTCACTGATTTTTTTGATGGAAATGGAGCCAGATAGATACTCGGAATTGAGGATGTCAAGAACTAAGACGACCCAGAGAAAAATGCCAGAAGACTTTTCGAGGATTTCGGACCGAAGTGCTTCAGCTTGTTTGGATTTGCCTAGCCTCAATTTTGACTTGATATAGTGCTGAATATCTTCCATATGCCCAAATTCATCTTCTAGAGTCAGTTCCATGCCCTTCTGGATGACTATAGTGGGATAGTGTCGACTAGAAAAGCATATGTGCAAGCTAACTTGCGAAACTTCTGCAAGCTCACATAATTCCTCAAAAAAAGAAACCATTCCACTTGCTTGCTTCTGGTCACATTCATCCAGCGCATCGACAAATACCATCAGTGATCTGCTTCCAAGCTTTGCTACAGCATACTTCAATGTCTGCTTTAAAGCTGCTTCACTCCATCCATTTCTTTCAATGCCTCTCGCGCCATCAGCTGTCATCCACTCCAAGCTATCTCTAAGCTCTATCATCTTTTCGAATAGTTGGTGCAAAATAGAGCGATATAAACCAATAGTTGTTCTTTCTTCGATCGTACCCCGTGCCAGAAAAAAGAACGATAGCGTGATTTTTGAGAAATCGCTTTTTGTCTTAAGCTTAGCCTCCTCGAAGAGTAGTTTCATCAACGTTGACTTTCCGGTGCCGGGGTTGCCTTTGATCCAAAGAAACCCTTCATGATCTTGCCGTTTTGAAACATCGTTCCATGATAAGTATTCCGGTTTGGTAAGAAACCAACGGCATGTTGTCCCTTGGGCAGCAGTTAAACTTGTTAGACGCTCATCGATTTTGGGGAAGTAGAGTTGATCTATAATAGCTTGTCTCGTAGTAGCATCAATATCATGCGTAGGATACTGGCAAAGGGTATCGGAGCCTCCTACAGTCTGGAGGCGAGAGAGGTGATTGGAAGATTCAAAATGTGAGGGTTTTGATCGTTTTCTGGAGCTGGAATCAGCAGCAGAAAACAATGGCGATTCATCAAGATTGTGTTTCTTTGGATGTTTCCCGATCTCCTCTGTAAGCCTCCTAAACGCGCTTTCTGATCGTTCGCCATAGATGAGTGGCATATGGACATCAAAAATGCCCAATAAACAATAGGCCATATCTTCTTCACGCTTTGTCTCGCGATTTTTTGCCCATGACATTCGCTCATCAATGGTAAAATCAGACAGATTCTGTCCATGAAGAGCTGATGTCTCGATCCCAGTAACTTCGTGAATTAAATGCTGTAGAGATCTCTTGTCGCCAAGTAGCATACCATTCGAGCAGAAGAACTCGACCGATCTCGGCGCAATAAGCTCTTGAAGTGTCCAACCACGACTGAACCATCGACTCTTTTTGAAGATTGGTTGCCAAGAAGAACTTGCTTGATCGTATCCGTTCGTTGAAACATCTGACAGGTACACATAGCATTTAGTGGCGTTCTGATACCAGCGAAACATAGAATTGATAGCCTCTTGGAGTTCAGCACTACTAGACTTGTCGATACAGCAAGTATCCACCCAAAAGTATTGTAAGCCATCGCGTTTAGCTTGTTCGCCACAAAATTGAAGCTTCTGATAACCGGGTTTGTCTTGTCCAGCATCATTCATAAGGTCTTGGAAGGTTAGCTCGTCTGTATCTGCCCCCCACGTGTGCGATAGGATGGCGTATTTTGGAGTGTCGCTGCCAGCAAAATTCCTGGCCAGATCAAACTGACCCTCACTACTGTATTCCAGAAGATGCATTAGGGGTAATCATACCAGAATATCAACGAAATGAAACAAAGATGTGTTCTTGAATACCTTTGGGGATAATCGGCTGTGAATGTTGTGATGTGTTGAGGTTTTGGTCAGCTGAGTGCTTATCTTGAGGTTGCATTGAGGCGAAGTTGCAGTTAGCCAATTGCACACTTTCTAGTGCGGTTAGGTTTGTACACCAAGTTGAAGCTCATGGGTAAGCATATAAGAGCCAATCATAACACTTTTTAGGTATGTTGCTTGCTCAAATGGGATTTGGCCACACGATTTTCGAATAAAATGAGGCTGCGAGTGTACACGCCAAAACGACGATTGAATTTGCACCAACTCATTGATACACTCTTAAGTTCCATTCTTACTTCATAGCTTAACTTGATGATTTAGTTTCCAGAACTTCAGTCATTAATTTCATGCTCTTTGCTTTCTACCTTTGTCAGTCTATGATCCCTCGAGATTGTCGTTGTCTCACACGATATTTTGAGCGATTGCCTTGAAGTTTCACCCTATTGAAGCAATTCTATGTTAGCCTTTAACGACGTCCTATCTCCAGATTTCTTCAGTTAACGCACTACTAGAAATCGAAGGCTATGCTGCTATACTCTCCACAACCAGATACAATATATTAGATCACAACCCCGAAAAAATTATCCTATCTACCTTTTCGTGGCCTTCGAACAGAAAGACTGACCACTCTCCCAAGTGCAGATGAAAGATTGGACTTCAATCATTACTCTCCAATCTCTGATACAAACCTTCAATCCCTAACTCAGATCCCCATCTCCGTATTTCCATCTCCATTCCCATCCTCCTCTTCATGCCTCATTCTTCCCATACACCCCACCCCACCCCACCCCCCCTCTTTCAACCACTTTCCTTACACCTCTCTCTCTACCCCCCAATCTACAACTACCTACCTTTCATCAACCTATGGACCCATCATCTCATGCTTCACATTAGACACAAACCTCACTTTACCCCCCAAAGGATGATTGCACGTGAAACTGATCCGAGTAGACCACAAATTGATTGTAAATGTAAATGTAAAATGTATTTGATTTGAATTTTCAATTTTATGAATTTGTTTTTTGAGTTTATACAAGAAAGACTGATTGACTGACGACCATGATCCCCATTTCCTTTCCCATCCATATCCTATTTCTCTCAAATTCCACCATCCTCTGATCCTCTCTCGACAACCAGATACCACCTCATCTCACTTTTTCCAAGTCAATCAATCTCCCCTCGCTCCCACACCTCTCATCACATATCTTCACACCCTCATCTGAATTTCTCAATGTGGTGTAGTATCTATATGCAAATCGCGGAACCTTGAAATCGCCACAAAAAAAATCCCTAAGATGTGTTTCTCGAATGATAAAAACACAAAACAGAACTCCTTCGGCTCCAATCCCAATTTCCCCATCTAATTACAATAAAAGACATTATTCTCCAGCTGTCAACAATCCACATTCGAAAAGACCAATTCAAGATCAATTCAGCACTTCTTTCGACAAAACAAATAACCATGTCCATCGTTTGACAATCACGTATGGTAAATCATCGTCATGTTAATAAAGTATGAAATCGACACCCAATATTGACAATTGATAGGGCTTAACAGGTATGTAAACCTCAAAAATGCGCGCTCAAATGCATCAATCCAGAAAGAACAAAGTAAACACCCCTAAAATTTTGCATCTCTTACACCTCACATACCTTGACGCATACCCCATTCTGGTTTCAGAGTCGTAGCCATATCATCCTTGGTAAAGACAATATCTTGAGGAATTTTACTGACACGATAAGCACCATTTTTAATCGCATTTGCTTGGACCGATGAGATTCCGCTCTTGTTACTTCGGATGCTACCAGCATCACTCATAGTATCTGGATCCTTGAATCTTCTTGGAGGAGCGAAATCAAGGGATGTGAAGGTACCAGATTTTCTCAACATGTGGCTGTATAATATGTTAGTTGAATGATTCTATTCTTAAATGAGATAAATAACCAAGGGAAAAACTTACGGGCTTGGCATTGCAGCAAGTTCATCATATGCTCCAACGATTGGTGCAAATGCTGGAAGTGCAGGTGAATATGGTCGTCTTTCACCGAAAGGACTTTCAGATCGACCGGCAACACGATCACGGACATTTAATTCTGGTGCAAAGTCGAGTGTGTTGAGTAAAGCAAATGAATCGTCCCTGAGCTTAGATGGGGTAGGTAACGAAGTAAGAGGTTCAGGGGGTGGCAAATTCTTTCTTGGAGATGGCATAGGACCGCGTTGAGAAGCAGATGAAGATGCTCTTGGTCCTTCGTTGAATGGCATTCTAGGAGGTCCACGCATTGAGGAACCACCCATTGAACCATGCATAGAACGTGGCGGTGCTCCTTGGAATCTTGGTGCACGTGGAGGTGGTGTCATAGCACGACGCGTGATAGGTTCAGCATATGGCAAAACGAAGCTGTTGGTAGCTGGGTCGAAGTAAGTAGAATCTCCTGGACCAGGGTAGTTTGCATCATAATCCTCAATGTATTGACCTTGTGGTGCCGGCTTTGAGTCATCAAAATATTCCTTATAGAAAGATCTAATTCTGTTGGCACGAGTTTCAGGATCTTCTGAAGCATCGGCTGGAGCATCGGGAGGTAATGGTCGGAAACCCATGGAAAGTCTTTTAGGGTCAAATCCGGGAGCACCCAAACCAGCTTGAGCAAATTCTTCAGGTGGGACATCCATGGAATAACGATTTGCTTTGTTATTTGCGATTTCGCGAGCAGGGGATGGTGGTGTAATCTCGATTCCATCACCATAATCACTAACCTCAGAGTTTCGGGGCTTTTGTTGCTGTTGTGGAGTAGGTTTTGGATTCATTGGTAACGTGTTGATTGCTGGAGGTGGTGCTTTACGAGTTGTATTTGGCTTTGGTTCAGCGGGACCATTTGGAGCAGCAGCGGATGGATCAGAAATGATTAAGGAGCCTAGGTAATTGTTACTATCTCTGATCGCATTATATTGGTTTCCAGCATAAGATTCCCGGTCCGGATAGGGCATTGGAACGGGCATAGTAGAAGAGAAACCATTTTGGGGGCGTGGATTACCTGGTAGACCTTTTCTGGCAACATCTTGTGGTGGAGAAGCAGCTTGCTTTGGTTCCGCTGGCATGTTAGCAGGTGGGATTGAGTTTGATCTTGGTGGTGGAGTAAAGCCGGTTGAAGGTGGAGTTGTTCTTGACATTGCAGCAGCATTTGATAGGAGACCTTGTCCATCCGGCGAGCCAACATCGTACGCTTTGGAAGGAGCAGCGCTTGATTCAGTCATAATTGAAGATCCATTGCGGCCCTGTTTGGAACGTATAGAGCCACCCCCAGCAGCTTCATGTACTGGACGATAAGGATCCTCGTTCGAATGGATTGTTCTTGAGAGCGAATGAAGGCTTTCCCTAGAATTTTGTAATTCCGGTGGTAGTAAGTATGGACTTTTACCTCCCAGATCCAAGGACATTTGTCGTGTTCTTACAGCACCTCCTTTCTCGTCATCGAAGTTTGAGATTCCTGATTCTCCACCAGCGGTTCTCGAGATTCTACCCATACCAAAGTCCATATTCTTGGTTGGATCATTTATATCCTCTTCCCTAGCCTTCTTCATATATCGTCGTTGCAGAATTGTGAATAAGATGATGGCGCCGCCGACAGGAATACTACCACGACCAATGATTAGAGCTCAGAACAAACCCACCAAAATGTTAGATAAATTAAACTTACACGATACCTAGAATAACGGGCAAAGTGTAGGCAGAAGGGCCGACTGGCTTTTCGCAAGCAGCAGAAGTATCATCTGCAGCACATGTGCTCGACGATGCGGCAGCAGAAGTTGTAGCGCTTCTGACCATAAGAACTGGATCTGGTAATGACATTTTCAATATCGATGCAATATTACCAATATCTTCTGCAGCCGCCTCTGCTAATGGTACTCGACGTGCCAACCTAACAATATTTGCTAATCTTTGATGGTCCGCCATATTGGCATAGGTAATCCTGCTACCGAATTTGACTGATCTTGTAGGAAATATTTCAAAGTGCGATCGATTAAGAAATTATATAACGAGTTTGCTATTATCGTAGTCGTCTTGGGTATCTTTTTCGCTCAAAGGTAGGTGCGATTCGAATATGGTACTTTGTGAATAGCAGGCTGTGCGAGTGAATTGGGAAATTAATGCGAATATCAGACTGGGAAGATCGATTGGTGAATTATCTTTAATTCTTTTTTCGGTATAGGACAGTCAATATGAAACAGTCGAAACGGTTGACGTAAAGTCAAAAAGTAAATAATGAAGAACTATTGAGGTTGAGAAGATAAATTTGGATTGATTGATGTTTTTACTTTTCCTCGAGAGAGTGACTGTGGTCGGAATGATTGGGGTGGTGTAAACAACGAATGAATGTGTTCTTGGAGGCAGTTATAATAAAAGGAATGTGACGCTTGCAAGCAAGCAGGAGAATTAACCTCCAAGAAGATGGTGATGTCTGAGAAGGATGAGGAAAAGGTCAAAGGGTTTCGAGGTGAAGAGGAGAGGAAGGTAAAGGAACGAAGGTGGTTGAGAGATGGAGAAGGAGGAGGAGAATGACAAGAGGAGCGAAAAGCGAGAACAGAGATAGAAGATTGGATGGATTTTAGAAGATGGGCCAGAATTGAAGAGATGAACCAGGGGGTCATGATTAACTAATCCTAAAGTAGCTTAATCAGGGGTACGAAACCACTAAAACATGGATAAACATGGATAAATATGGATTTTATATATTAATTTAACATTGATCTAACCAAGGACAGACTAGCATACTTCTGAGCATGATCAGATGAAGATTGGACGAACTTGATAGATAATTGGTTGTGGAGGATTCACAATTTCAATTATGGGGATAAATCCTAGATTTGTGGAGGGATAATGAAGATGTGGGCGATGTGAGAGAAGTACAAGAATTAATACAGACCGTAGGTGGTATTGAGATATTGAGATATTGAGATATGTATCAGAGTATAAAGAAGACAATACACAATCGACCATTTCATTAGTATCTACACAATACGAAGTATATCATCAAACTTCGAGCGCAGCGAGCCATGGGGTCTGGGGGCTTGCCCCCATGAATGAATAAGTATTGTACCGGTGAGTAGATACCTAGATCTAATCTCTCATTATTCCATTTCATATCATATCTCTGAATACTCCGTATACCGGTACGTATATTGACAGCTTCACCATCACAACACAACAATACACCGAAGATACACTACTAGGCTATTCTCTCTTACTCCTATTCTCTCTTAACTCCGTAGACTATCTAGACCATCGTTACCCGAAAGAAAATCACAATTATTTCTATCAATAGAATTGTGAAATATTCCCGATTTCGATCAGATGTCTTAACTCTCTTGAAACCCTTTTAGAAAGTCCACGTTGAATCTAAAAAAGTTAAACATTGAGATGTGGACAGGGTACGCAATCATTAATTTCAATGAGTGAGTGGACGAGTGAGTGAAAATACTATTTGAATACTGTTTGATGAAGTTGGAGACGTTGGAGGTAAGAGGTAAGAAAGAGGTAAGAAAGAGGTAAGAAAGAGGTGAAAGAGGAGAAAAAGATGGTGGCAGTGAAAGATGGATTTATTAGAATGTCACTGTCGCTTCTCCTTTTTCCCGTTCCTCCCTGCCTCTTCTCTGTATCGAAAATATTGATGTTGTCCTACTTACTAGGCGTGTTACGATTGACTGTACATACCTACATCCTGTACAATCTATACCTGGGATGATACTGTAGGTAGGTATGGTACGAATACAACATCATTCATACATGCCTATTTGTAACATATCTTCAATCATTGCTGATTATTTGATGCAATCATTGTACTTTTCGTACGTATATTCAACTATACAAAACAACATCTTCTGACACGCCTCCTTCTCCACCGAGTATTTCCAGTTTGAAACCTCAAATCCAGATGATTGAATTGTGATCGAAAACGAGAAAGATCAAGTACCCCGTCAAGAAAAGAGGCGCAATCACCTGTCATTGTTGTCAATGGAAACCTTTCTCGTAATATATAGATCCTAAGGATTCTCAAAATGTTACCGAAGACTCCTATCAGTTCTGAACGGGTTTGAAATCCGGACTTTGAAAATAAGAATAGCTTTTTCTTGAATATTGAGGAAGCTTACATTACATGATTTCTTACTCAATTCATCCTTCGAAAGCATCTTCATGGATCTTTAAGGGAGGTATAAATGCAGTGCCCCAAAAGTTGTGGTAAATGAACCTCGTGCTGTATTCGTGATACTTTACCGTTATGTATTGTACCTTCGGATATTGACAAATTCCCCTCCTTCGTATCTCGTACTTTGATACCAATAATTGATTGATACTGGCATCCACATCTACAACCACATTCACATCCACATCCGCATCCAGTCCACCACCAAAAAGGTTTGCGAATGGCGAATCTCATAGGACTGTACAGTATCTATCTGACCATGATAGAATTGCGATATCCTGGATAATGGCCACCTCCTATCATGATTCGCAGATCCAATAGATTCTTCCATCCTCTCTCTCTCCCTCTCTTTCTTAAAATTAAGATTTACAAACTCCAGACACTTTTCCAACTTTTCTCCATCAGCTAACATCGATACCGATGCACAAAGCACAAGCACAAGCACGAGCCAGACCGATTCAAAAACCGCACCCACACATACTGTACATGAGATCCACAACGGTACAGAAGACCAATAGTGGACCAGAAACATAAATGATAGGCATGAGCTTATGGAACATGGGTTTAATCGGTGCCGCGGTGGCAGAAGTGGCTTCCAAGTCCCAAGTTCCGTTCCATGGTTTGGTTTGATAATAAAGATAGCGAGATTAAATGATCCTAACATTACAATCGATTAATTTATAGAGAATGATGAGATTGATCCTGAATTATATTGATCGAATTAAACATGTTGGTGTGCGTATTTAATAAACTCAATTGAATGCGCAGCAGATGTAAATGATCTGATTGATGCTTGAGGGATTTGGAAGCATTCAAACTGAGACTCGACTGCAGAGAAAAGATTGAAATACAAGATATGCCTAGGTAGGTGTACAAGCTGAGGGAATCCTTCAATAGGGGCTCGAGATGTCAATCATTGCCGGCGCGATCAATGGCATCCATGGATAGCATGATATAACCTCAGGAATTGACGGATTCGATAGAAATATTGCAAGCCGTCAGTAAAATTGAGTAGAATTGGGAATGGAATGGAATTGGAATGTTCCACCGCGTCCTGGTATCGTATCATGCCGAGCCCGTTTCTTAGTTGTGTTTGATGGCCGGACTGGGGGGGAGAAGGGGCCATTCCCATTCTCCATGATTCATGCCTTAATTCTGGATAAGCTAGATAAGGCATGAACAGACATCTCACCGCCTTGGCTTTCAAAAAAAAAAAAAAAAACTCGTGACTACAAAATTATACGCGTATTCTCCCACCATCCAACCATCTCCCCCTCAGTTCCTCCTCACCCTTGTATCACTTCTACCGGACATGAAATTGTTCATCTAGATATGATGTCAATAAAGAAAAGTATAGGCATATGAAATAAATATGGCCGACTTTGATTTATCTTCCACATTCATTCCCGCTCTTCATAAACCTTCCTCTTTACTACCAATAGCTCAACATCGCGAAAGTCTCTTGTATATTATCGAGACTTACCCTGTTACTATTGTAGTTGGACATACTGGTTCTGGAAAAACTACTCAGATACCTCAATTTCTTGAACAGGCAGGATGGTGTGAAGATGGCAAACAAATTGCTGTTACTCAAGTAAGATATTCTTCAGCCCTTTGATAATCCCAAACTAATCCACATTTACAGCCTCGTCGAGTAGCAGCAACAACAGTAGCAATCCGGGTTGCGGAAGAAGTAGGATGTGAAGTAGGTAAAGAAGTTGGTTATTCAATTCGATTTGAAGACGTTACATCAGCAGCTACCAAGATTAAATTCTTGACCGATGGACTTCTTTTAAGAGAAGCTTTGGTTGATCCTTTATTATCACGTTATTCAGTCATTATGGTTGATGAAGCTCACGAGAGATCTTTGAGTACTGATATCCTCTTGGGTGTTCTCAAAAAGATCCTGAAGAAGCGTTCGAATGATTTGAGAATCATTATTAGTAGTGCTACTCTTCAAGCTGAAGATTTTTTAAATTTCTTCTCGGATGATGATGCGGAAACGAAACCTAAGGTTGACGATGCTATTACTCTTGATGATTTGATTGCTCAAGGCAGCGCTTCAAAAAGTGGCCCCAAAAATGACGGGAAAATTGGACAAATTATTAGTTTGGAAGGTAGAATGTTTCCTGTTGATATTCTTTACCTAGAAAATCCAGCTGAAGATTATCTGGAAAAAGCTATTGATACAGTATTTGATATACACACCAAGGAACCAGAGGGAGATATATTGGTTTTCTTGACAGGAAGAGAAGAGATAGATAAAGCTATACAAGCAATATCGGAACGTGCATTAAGTTTACATCCAAGATCACAAGCTATTATGCCACTTCCTCTTTATGCGGGACTTTCTACCGAACAACAAATGTTTGTTTTTGAACCAGCTCAAGAAAATACTAGAAAGGTTATATTTTCCACCAATATTGCAGAAGCATCCGTTACAATTGATGGTATCATCTACGTCGTAGATTGTGCTTTTGTAAAACTTCGAGCTTATAATCCAATAACCGGCATCGAAACTTTAACAGCAACTCCAATATCCAAAGCATCCGCAACCCAAAGGTCAGGTCGAGCAGGTCGTACTAAACCTGGAAAATGCTTCCGTCTCTACACAGAATCAAACTTCCAGGCCCTTGAAGAAGCAACTGTTCCCGAAATCCAACGGTCAAATCTTTCACCCATAATACTCCAACTCAAAGCCCTTGGCATCGACAATATAGTTCGTTTCCCATTCCTCACTTCCCCACCAGCCGAACTTATCATTCGTGCCCTCGAACTTCTCTATTCTCTCGGAGCACTAGATACCTACGCAAAACTTACCAAACCCCTTGGCACACGTATGGCCGAATTAGCCGTTGAGCCCATGATGGCAAAAACTCTTCTATCAGCCAGTTCTTTTAACTGTCTTCCCGAAATCCTCACAATAGCTGCTATGACATCCGTAGGAGGTAACATTTTCTACAATGATTACGATGAGAAAAAAGCTATGGAAACTGCCAAACGGAAATTCGCCGTCGAGGAAGGTGATCACATTACGATGCTCAATATCTACCAATCGTTCATCACCAAAGGCAAGAAACAACCCAGATTCGCCCACGACAATTATCTCAATTTCAAAGCCCTCTCCAAAGCAATTAGTATCCGCGCCCAACTAAAACGCTACCTCGAACGTTTCGGCATTTCAGTAGATGAAACTCTTTCATCATCATCATCATCATCATCAAACCCAAATATACTCTCAGTAGGAGGCCCAGATAAAAGCGAACAAATACGTAGATGTCTCACGACGGGATATTTCGCACATGCCGCAAAAATGCAGCCAGATGGAACGTTTAGAAATGTGGGAGGAGGAACGATACTTCATGCTCATCCGAGTAGTTTGATGTTTAATCGGAAGTGTGAATGGGTTGTTTTTAGTGAGGTGGTGGAGGTGGGTGGAAAGGTTTATATTAGGGATTTGAGTAAGATTGAGAGGGGGTGGTTGGTGGAGTATGCGCCGGAGTTTTATAAGATGAAGTGATGATGTGAGGCGGAAATATTCGATAATATTAAATTCATAAAGTATTGAGAGAGTATTGTTGCTACTATCATCGTTGTCATATTGTATTTCTAGTTTCTCCAGTTTTCGTTGCTTGATCCACTCGTTTTCCTCACTCGATCAATTTCATCCTTTCCCCATTCCTTCATTCATCCACTTCCAAAGTATCCCCATTCCGCGATTCTGCATCTCAAAACTTTCAAAGAGTTTACAGGGTGGTCTAACCTCTTCTGGGGCATTGTGAGAAACTTCGGTAATGTGTATAACAGGGATCTCGAAAAGGTCTTTTGGGACTTTACATAGATATGAGTACTATAGAATTCGGAGACGAAACATGAGAAGTTAGCATGCGGTGTAGTGGAGTAGACGGAATGAGATGTGATGAAGAGAAAGAGGCGTAGCGAAAGAGTACGGAGTTTTATTGATTCACTGTTTCTCTTCACCTCTTACAACTTTTTTTTCTTCCGCTTTCTGTATAAATAGCCAATCTACTCTAAGTTTTTAACTCGGGATATAGAAACCGCGGATGTTGAGTTGACGATGAAACAATTAAGAGTGAGGAAGTTGGCTTTGCTTTTGGTGTTTGTGATGGAGTGGGGGTGCTGGGGTTATCCTTAATATACTGTTTTTGGAGAGGAAGGAAACATGATGATGGGGTAACCTTATGGATATCGTTGGTGAGTATTATTTTTGTTAATTTTTTTGTTGTTCTCGTGAAGTTTGTTTAGAGTGTGAGTTAGTCGGAGTTGGGAAGGTTTATATGGTATTGTGAAGAGTAGAGAGGAGGTAGGGTTGGAGAAGGGAGGGAGAAAAAGGAGGAGGAAAAGCCGGTATCTGAGAATAGGATAGGGGGATATTGTACGAATAAGTACATCTCTACTTATTCGGCCAGATATTTTTCGCTCTAGTCTATATAACCTCCCCGTGTTTTAAATTTTAAATTGGTATCAAAGTTTGATCGCTGGAATAGGAAGCCTTTAGTAAGAGTAAATCTGAATCGAAAAGTCTCAATTTGGTCTGCTGACATAGTGTGTCAAGAGAAAGAGGTTTCATTTTCTTGAGTGGTAAATACTATAAAATTGTGCTTGACGGCAGATCTGGATTTTTATTGTCAAAGTACAGTTGGATCTCTTGACTATTACTCCTCAGAGGTTTCTAATGTTGTCGATATCAGATCCAATCCCACAACCACAAGTCGGGAAAAAAAGCGAATAATGATTAATACTGTCTAAACCATGGTTAACTCGCTCTGCCATACTCTACCTACCCAACAAGCTATTCTCAATAATACAACTTACTCCTAGCCGAATTCTCGATGTCTACTCAAACTTCTTCCCTACGTCAGACGTCTCCTCGTATGTCTATGTTTCTTCCTTGGAAATCAAAGATCTTGGTGACTTTTAGATTTCGAGAAAGAAAGTGTGAGAGTGAGATTGAATAATAATATACTGATTCCAAAAATACTCTCTAGTTACTCGTCCCAGGCACACCATAAATAGATACCAGGTACACCTCTACAATACCACTATTTCCATAGCCCCAGCATTTCCAAGCATGAACAAGCACTCTCACTTTCTTTTTTTCCTGTTTAAATCCCATTCTTATAAAAATATCAAGATGCTGCCTTTGACTTTCTTCTTCAGTCCCAGAAACAGTTTATTAGATCAACTTTTGAGGGTTGAGATACCATGGTTCTTGGGAGATAACTCTATCTTGAATCTATGCTGATGTCTCTTGAGTTATTTCAAACTATCGAGAAGATAGAGCACGCTTAATATAATTTGTAATCATCATTACTTTCTATCATCTTTGTATTTCCTTTACTTCGTTGTCATTATTTATCTTTACATTCAATTTCTTTTATTGCCCTCAAACTCTCGGAACACTTCTATTTCACATTTAATAAGCATTTTTTTGAGCTATCTATACCCGCCTTGCCTCTTGATTCCAGCCAAAGTCAGCCCCTGAAGACTCCTCAAGTATTCCTCACTTTATACACCCCACCAAGATCCTGAAGCATCATAACCTTCACTTCCACTAAAATAAAATTCACAAACATGAAAATAATCTCGTGCTTCGAATATAAAGCAAGCCAATCAATTATTAGTAAGCCTTTACCGAGCGCCCTTCTCGGATAGCTATCCTAATTTGACTTTCAGTTCGATCTCTATATTAATCATCAGACTTCTGCGCATTTTCTTCTTTCGTACCGGCAAGGTGGAAAAATGCTAACAGAGCTAATAAGCAGTGGGAGAAAGAAAAAGAAGGGAAAGTTCCGCAAAGATTATTCTACTTCCAGATGTAGTCGTTTTCAACAGAGTAGATATAGCTTTCAGTAGTTGTCGTCTGCGGGTATCTTGTTGTTGATTCTCATGAGTTCTTGTGGCTGTCATTTAAGTTGGGCTGCGAGAAAAAAATCTTCATGACAGCGGGTAATGATATCGGGTTTACAAGGCTCTGGGTGCGAGCATGAGTCTGGAGAACTATTCTTGTTGTAGCTTGAAAGGAGGTCAATGAATCGAGAACCTATATAGTATTGTCGTACACAGGAACTCCCGGGACTCCAATGCCTTCTCTCTCCTTCTTCTTGTGGTGTCGTGGCTATTTTTGGTGATGGTTAGACGAAGAACCCACACCCCTCTCCCCAAATTTGAAATCCACTACCGCAGAGGCGGATACAGGATTACAATTACCCATTGGCTATGTGAGGGGCTCGCTGATTTCCTCCAATTACGCTTTCAAAACTAACTTCTGCTGGTATTTCTCTCCACGTTATTTAAGCCTCTTCACTTCAGAGATTATCTATTGAAAGCTTACATATATCTTAGCTTAGCTTGCTAACCTTTACAAGGCCAGCCCTCATGATAATGATAATAAGACCTTATACTTAATGTATCTTTCAACGGGAGCAAACAAATTTAGGTATCTTTTACCATGTGATGAAAATGATCAAAAGCTTATTTTATGAGGCTATGGGACGAAACGAGCTCGGTCCGGAGTTATGATTGTTGTCTTCCTTCCACTTGTTGTCATTCCGCTCCAAGAGAGTGATTGTCACCCTTCTTCTTTAACGGCGGGAGAAGCGGTGTTAATTACATTAAAGCTGGCTACAAAATTGAGATAGATTCCTAGATTGAAGAAATTTGGGCTTTTTATCCAAGAAAGATCGTCATATAGATACAAAATTGTGCTGCAATCTTGTCATTCGTAGAATTGAAGTTCATTCGATTGGTTGACTGTTGAAATCACAGAATGCAAAGAGAGTGTGAGGCATCAATCGATAATATTAAGTATCTCGATGTTGACTTTCTTCTTTGTTGTCGGATGACATAGTGGCATATAGTATTGTAGATGATACAGACTGGTACCCTCGAAGTAAGATCATAATCAAGAGACACCGTCTGGCTACGAATGCTCTTCGATGTAGACACATGATTTGGATACATCCAAATTCCCCTGACATTTGGTTCTTTGATCCGATAAGCAGATCATGAGCCAAGCCTGATGTCTTTGATGAGTCTTATATAGCCATCCGCCGACCCCTATTTTCTTCAATGAATATATGTTACATCATTCACTATTATTGATTCAGAGTTATATATTAACTCGGGCCTATAGGTTTGTGAAAGAGTCGAGGCATATTTCAACACTCAATATTCCATTAATTGATCCTTCAAAGACAATATTCTCTTCGGAGCGATGTCGTTCAGATGCGAGCCACTTTGAGTCCGACATCAAAGAAAAAGATGAGAAAATGGCATTGGACTCTTTTCAGATAACAGAGGAAGCCCATGAAGTGTTTTCGAGTCTAGTATCCAGGAAGCTTGCGCTATCGATAATTCGAATAATTATCGTGGTGCCGTAATCACACTTTCGCTGTCTCTTGATGACAAATATCTGATTGTTGTCGTCGTTATCCAGAAATCTGAATCACAGTTCGCTGTAAGGATGAATTTGGACATTCGAAGTCGATCACCGCAGAAATTATAAGACCAACCATGGTTCTGACCCATGCGTTTTAAGTCTCAAACACCGAGACGAACGTTTCCGATATCTTTCAGGATATCGGAAATGCTTGTCAAATCTGATCTCATATCAATTATTACTTTTTGCGCAATCCCATCGTTCTCTCGGAATGCTTCAATCGATGGTTGACAGTGTCGACGCAAGATGCTATATTTGTTCTTGACTAATGAGTCATACTGAGAACCATGAGCCGCATGGATGACTTACAGATGTTTTGTACACTTCATCCCGATATGTTCCTTCATGTAAGTTGTCCATGAAGAGAGTTCTTGTGTCGCTCAATTCAAAGTAGAGATTTCCAAACTTTGTGGACATTCTATCCACCACGAACGTAGCCATGCATCTATCCAGAGCGCCTCAATGAGTTGCTTTGCGTTTCTCCGCTAAATGAAGAAGGCAGAAAGAACAGACAAAGAAAAACATCAAATTCTTAGAGAAGCATCTGCTCAAAGCCCCTCACAAGAAACGGCTCACAGATTCCAGGGGCCGAACAAAGGTAACAAGGAAAATGTAATCATGGAAACCGTATGTAGTAAAAGATTCATCTCAAATAATATACCTGTGGCCGGATCAACTCACCACTCTGCTAAAATTCACCAATTCCCAGTCTCAGTGCAAAATGCACTCAGATCCTCCTTCGCTCTTCGCTATTATGATTTCGCAAACGGACACAGCGATCTGACTCCACGCCCGACTCTGATCCTCCCATTCCCCTCTTTTTCCACTACCCCAACATCCAGAACTCCATCCAACCGAACACGCGACTGGGACACGATTGAGACATATCAAAAAAAAAACGTCTTCACTCTTTCACCACCCGCGAACTCCTCAATCTCGATGCAATAACTGAACGTCCAATGACTGCATCTACATTGTCCGATATGCCCATTCTCGCTTTACTGCGAAAGACGCAATGGGACAGTACAGGTAGAATGTTTGGAAGAAAAGAGGCGATTATTATTGACGACTGGGGACAGAGTGGAGATGAAGAGGGTGGGATGTATGGAAGTTGGATTTCGGGGAATGAGTGTGTATGGGAAGCCCTGCGGCCGAATCTAACGATTGCAAATCAGTATTTGCTGTCGAGTCATATGTTACCTGGGTGTGTTACTCTTGATCCTTGATATGCGATGGATATTTTCGTATACTTATTGAATTAGAGTTAGAATTGACTTCGATGACAGTTTGACGCTTTACTTCTCGCCCCTCGGAAACCTATACCCTCCGAAAGGAACCTTCTCGACGTGCCTGATCTCCAATATTTTGCTCCTCGACAACCAGCTTATAACATTGAAGATACTAGTAAAGCCCGTGACAAAATACTAAGTGATGTCCTCTTGGATAAACATGATACTCTGTTTTCATTCTTTGAGCCGGGCAAAAATCCATACACAGGGGAGGTCAACGTAGACGCCGATGAAAACAAATATCCTGATCAAAACACGCTGGCTTTTGCAGATATTCGCTGGAATAAGCGGAACCCAGGTGATGATAAAGAAAATCCATGCTATCATATCGTACGCATGCTGAACGTTGATTTTATCACTCCATTGATTGTAGATAAATATTTGAACCAGGCCGAACGATACGCAATATCGTGGCGAATAGCCGTTGTAGTGAGTTCATTCTCCAAGCCCCTCGTGCATACTGGTATCACAACGAGTTTGTAATACTTTATATTAAGCGCTAAAGAATCGTAGATAGTACATGAATTAGTCCACGCTATAGAACTGGTTCAAAATTACCCCAGTCGAGAGGTTAAAATGATGACCCCACCTGCCTCAATCGAACCATATTTCGAAGAAGAAGCTTTGGCTGAGCTAAGATACTCGGACGAAAATGCCGTGGGTTGGATAACCCTATAATCAAGCTAAAAAAGACTGTGGAGTAAATTCTGACTTGTAATCAGGTTAACGTGGGATACATAGAAACAATGCTCAATGGTACGATATGGAAAAATCGCCCTGTGGGCTATTGGCTAGTTACACCTTGGCCAACTATGGAGATGATTCTGACCTATACATCATCTATCGAAAACCCTCAACTCGACGGGGATCCACAACCTCCAAATTTTAAATACTTACACCCCATCCCAGTGACTCCTTATGAAGATGTACAGTCCATATCATTTTGGGAGCATGCATTCCGGCCATATGGTCATAAGGTATTGTACTATCGGACTATGAGATCTAGTATCGGGATCAAAGTCGAAGATGAATATGTATGGGGTAGAAATGATATCACAGGGCGAGTGAATGTCTCACCATTGAGAAACGAATCCAAATTATTCGTAGATGATATGGAACGGCTCAAAGAATCAGTGAATTGTACACCGGAAGAAAAGAAAATCTTGCAAATTGAGAACAAACTAACAAAGACTGCAGAGTATGGAGCAGCCTTTTGGTCAGATTCGACTGTACAACGACAGAGCATTAACGAGTGTATTATGATGATCGAGGACAGCGAAATGAACAACCTAAAAGACGAAAACAATAGAGTACGAATGTTTAATATTTTAATGAAGGCAACAGAGAAGCATATAAGCCTGATGCAAAATCAGTTACGCATCGACGAGTTAAATCATACTCTTTCAGTAGACCGGCGGATTGACCTTTTGAAGTTCAATCGAGGAATGCGAGCACTCATACATAGAGTCAAATTGGAATGGCAGATAGAACTTTCCCATCCGGTCGTTCGCCTCAGTACTATATTGAATCATCTAGAAATGGCGTTGATGTATATCTTGGTCCCCAATCAACTCACTCAACTGATCGATACTGAGGACCAAGAAGAAGTCAACATGATATCGCAAGCTCGTATCGAATTCATCTCAGGAGATGTTGGAAGTTGCCAAGAAACCATTTCGAAAATCCATCAAAATCCAGGTACATCCTCGTACGCAATAAATTGCAGTGGAATACTAAATCTAGCTTGTGCTCTTGCAATTAGTCGCCGGGTATGGGATGATACACAATATAAATTGACACAACGATACTTTGCGAGAATCAGATATTTGACCAGGCTCTACGATGGAGGGAAAAGAGAATGGATTGAGTTGTTGGGACACTGGATGAAATTCGCTAAAGATTTAGTGAACAGTTTAGATTATGGAGGAATTCATGGAATTGGGATGATCACAATGAGTACGAGAAAGAAAAGAAAGATCGCGAGAGATATGGGTGAAGACGCACCACCGTACACCCAGGAAGAGATTTAGACAAAAAGAATGCTAATTCCAAGCCTGGAATGGAGAAAAAACCGTTGCTCGGTAGACTTCATGTCCGGAACGCTCCGCTCCTTGTCTGGAGTTGAAACTTGACGTTCCAATTGTGATGAGAGGTGAAAATCTGGATGGCATTCCTGTCCGAATCATGAAGAAGGGAACGAGGGTGAAGGCTAGACACGGATACCACCACCCCAGTAAGAGCTGCTTTGATTTATGCTAGAAAATTTTCCTTCTGCTGCTTGGCAGGCTCATTCGAATTTCCATGTAATATTCAATCGATTTGTGTACATAGATTTGTGATTTAGAGAAACTACGATAACCATTCGGTCCATATAAAAGAGCTTTGATATCCTAGTCCGATGGCTACTTAAGCCGAGGGACTATAGCGAAACGTTATGAGATGCCATTGAACTTGAAATATTCTCACGGCTGCATATCCGAGCTCATTTTGCCTAATTTTAAAATGTGCTCCGTTAACCGAATATGCAAGATTGACGCAAGCCGGATGACTTACAGATAAGACGACACAACGGCTTTATCGAATGAATGCTGAAAAGGCCAAAGATTGGGACATCATGATCTCATGTCATTGAAGATACACGTGCGACATAAACATTATACAACAGAAGAGACGAGTGGTCAGAAAACGAGCAACAGCCATAGTGTAGACGAAACTAAAGTCTATTCTCATCAGGCCGAGGATTTGGCTAGAAATAGAACTCTACCTATCGTAACACGGAGGTAAGGGGTGAGACATCTCAAGCATTCTTTACGCTGATGATCCATATCAGAATCTAGCCTCATCGCGGAGCACAAGGTTTGCTGGGATCTGACGCACAGCGATGTAAAGAACCTCTTCAAGCTGTAAATTTCAAATCCTCGTGTCATCCTGGGTTCCAACTTGCATTTTGTATCACCCGTTTCTCGATTTGTGACATAATGGAATGTACTTCTCTCCTGACAGAAATTATATCCCGGCCCCTTACATCTTGGCGGATGCGGGGTAGTTGAATGGACGCTATTCCGCACAGCTCGGGCTTGGCGTCTTAGCATTCTTGAGCTGCCAAGAGGAACGTATTTGTATTTCGCTTGCTGAGATTAGCTACCTCAAAGTTAATGTGGTGAGTTTTGTGGTACGGTCAAAATATTATATAAGGGGACAATGCAGTCAAACAATCCAATATCTAAGAGTTCAAACTCATAGTTTTGGACCTACCTCTTCAATATCTGAAAACTTTCTAGTCTATTCCAAATCTTGGCTCTCTTAACTATTGAAAAGATGCGCTCAACATCTTTGCTGTATTTTCTCGCCGTAGGGCTGAGTGGTGTACTAGCAGCTCCGGGATCCGCAGTCGGTAAGTACTCTCAAATAGTCTGCATAATAATCATCTAATCTTTCGTAGAGGCAAGAGCGGATAGTCCTGCAAGATGTCCCAAGATATATTGTGTCCCTGGAACTCACTTATTTTGGAACCCCAAAACAAAGGTTTGCTCGTGCAAACTAGATGATGGAGAGAAGATTTGTTACACAACAACAAATTGCATTACCGCACATCATCCATTATGGGACTCTACGACCGAGACGTGTTCTTGCGTACCTGACCAGACCAAGACTACTTGCCTTACTGCGACAACCTGTTTGGTTGGATCTCACCCTGTTTGGCATCCTGAGAGTTCAACCTGCAAATGCGAGCGCAATAAAGTTAGAGACGTCGATCCTGCCACATGCCCAACGATTCGGTGTGCATCCACCACTCACCCTGTATACCATCCTGAGACCAAGCGATGTACTTGTGAACCAAACGCTCCTGTATGTCCAAACATAATATTCTGCGCCGGCGGTGCCCACAAAGTTCTTAAGCCCTACTCAAAGAAATGCACTTGCGAACTTGATAATCCTGTCCCTCCAACTTGTCCACTCCTTAAGTGTGTTGAAGGAAATCATCGTGTATATCACCCCGAAACCAAGAAGTGCCAATGCGACCCTGACTGTCTTGACCTTTTCTGCATTGCGGAGCAAAGGCCTACATATAATTCAGCAAGCAACTCATGCTCCTGTCAATGGATCCCAGGGTTGGAACCAAACAATCCGACAACACCTATCAGGGATGAGACCTGCTCTGGTACAGTCTGCATTTCCGAGAAACATCCCGTGTATGATGCAAAGACAGGTAAATGCACCTGTCAATGGATCGATGGTCTGGAGCCACCCCTTGAGCAAATAGATCCGTGCGTCGATATCTTCTGTATTTCGGAGATGCAGCCCGCTATTAATGCAACGACTGGTCTATGCGAATGTGAATGGATTCCAGGTCTCGAACCAAAGGACACTGTGAAGCCTATCGAGACATGCCCCGATATTCTTTGCATTGCCGAGAAACATCCTGTGTACAATGCGACCAGTGGACAGTGCGGTTGTGAATGGATAGAAGGATTTGGACCCGCTGCAAGCAAACTCTAGGTATCAAATTTCAGGAATGGTGGATTTGGAGGATAAGAGGCAAAAATTGAAAGTATCTCTTCGTCGGCTAGACCAATCAAATCTATCGTATTTTTCAAACTCTAGAGCTTATTACCCTCAATTTGTTTGTCTCTTTGTGCAACAGATCGTAATGCATGCATAATTAATTTATGCAGCTAACTTAGTGGTGTGGTTGATCGGCAGAGCTCAGCCACCGCCAACGCCTGATATGTCATGATAACTGGTGATTGTTAGAGCTCGTAAAAACAAAGGTCAAATGATATATCATGCCATCGATTTCGGGGTTTTCTCATTCAAATTTTAAGCTTCGAAGAAAAGCCGTTGACATGCGGCCATTCATGATACCAACGAAGAGCTGAAATCCGTGTCAATGGTATTTGTGCATCCGAACCTGCCAGAAAAGCCACCGCTTACTAGAAAATTAACGCCAGCTACGAGTATTTGAATTCCGCGAAGGCGTCGACCTTAGTGCCAAGTCGACCAAAAACCCAAATTTAGTCCCATCTTCTCACAAGCCCCGCTGACGCCGAACACTGATATTTTAGTACCCATACCTATGTAATCTTAGATAATTCGTATCCCTTACATTGTTTTGTGAAACTCCAAGTCAGGCTTCTGAATCCTTAAGATGCGCATCGATAAGACGTAGAACGAAAAAAGAATCTGGAAATCTCACGAGGAGCTTCGACAAGCTCATGCATCGTATTCATCGGAACTTGGCACGCGACCGCTTTGGATTTGCCCCTCTCATATTGTAATTGAATGAAGCTTTGGAATAGCATGGCTTTATGGTATGTAACGAATGATGGCGCAAGATTTCATTTGGATGGCTTTATTGGCTTCCACTAAAGAATAAGCCAAACTTCCTTTCATCCAAGTGTGAAATGTGTATTGAAATATCCAATCAAAAGTCCAAAGAAACTTCAGCTATTTTGATGCGGGACCTTTGGGCTCTTTGCTCTATGACGCCGGTAGGAATAAAAGTGAATAGATATTGCCGCTTCAATAACCATGTATGGCGAATTATCCAATTGAGCATTTTGATAAAAGTGCTGCGAGACTCCTTTCACGGGGCTGAATCGAATGGCAACGATGGAGTATTATTTCGCATCCACAATGGAACGGCCTGGTGCATATACGATATCGCGTCGCTTTGAAAAAAAATTCCGTGGTATGTCTGTTGGATAAAAGCTTCGGTTGATGATCGAAGGGGAGTCTCGGCGTCTTGTAGCCTTGCCCATGGAGAGTGGAAAAGATGGAAAGACTCGAACGATATGTCTTCTTCTCAAAAGTCTTGAACAAAGTAGGTAGATATGAGAAGAAGGTTCACCAGCCAGATTACAAGTTTCCTGCAACTGCCATCAGATTTACCATGGGAAGCAGCTTGGATGCACGACATGATGTATACCATATCCTGCAACCATGTTTAGGGGAATTGAGCAATTTGAGGTCAGAAATCTACTCATATTTGCGAGGAAGGCATTCAATGAAGAAGATGTCTACCGACTGTCGTTCTCTCGTTTTCAATGCAACGATGATCAAGATAGGAAGGTGATGAAAAAGACGTGCTCGATTACATAAGCCAACGTGATTTCACATGATGAGCGGATCAGCACCACGTGAATTGTCCTTCACTCCATCCTAAATTGTTATCATCTTACTTATCAATTATCGTTGTGTAGCTCGGTGGCAGAGCTATGATTGTAGTACTGAAACAGATTTACATGGATATATCGGTTCTCTAAGGTCTCAATATCTGATATAAAAAGCAGCGTAAGCCAACAGTATGATTTGGAGGAAGATATTGAGCAATAGGGTATCTAGGCTTGAATAGGTGAGTGAAGACCGACGAAACTTTCGACAGGATGGATATTGGTGCGCTGATATAGACTAAAAATTCATCAAAAAGATTGTCAATACACAGACGTGGCAAGACCACAAGCAAGTTAGGATCCTGTAAAATAATGTATTCTAACCGTCGCCAAACTCAATGAGGGAGCGCATTCGAAAGCAATCCTTCAAGACCAGCAATGATGTTTTAACGCCTCCTTGGATACATCTAATAGGGACCATTGACGTCCCGATGTCTACATAAACACACCCTCGTATTTTGATACCATCTAAGAGTTGCCTTGAAAACACCACATTACAACCGTCTTCGAGTATGTACAAACAAGATAGTATAAGTTTTATACTGTCACTATGCCCAGCGAGCAACTTCGCTGCACACCAATGTGATCCATGATCCAAATTCTACACTGACAAATAGCATAATACATACTATATACAAAATTTTGAGCTTTGTCAAGAATTTAATGCTGCGATAAACTCCTTGTTCAAAACTGGGGCAGCATCTTGAACAACCAAAACCACGTATCAAGGTTCAGGAATGCGAGATTTTAATCGTTAGATTACAGTCTGACCTGTCCGATATCATTTCGGCAGATGTGAGCCTCCAGATGTTCATCAGCCATCATATTAGAGATTAACTTTTGTTAGGGATGAGGTGCTGGGGTGGGAAATCCCAGGTTTAGACTGCCTTCCAGGCAAGCGTCGAAGCCAACAAGATCAAAGGAAGGGTCGAACATAGAGAAGAGATCGATATCACCCGTAGCATTAAGGTCGAAGAGTGATGGATCGAAGTCTTGCATGCCAGTATATATCGGAGCGATCGACGGAGGGATTTGAGCGTTGGAGGTGGGCGCAACAGATTCTATTTCGAAGGTCAGATTTGAGGATTGAAATGAATCAAGACATTGAACTCTTTTGAAAGATGATGATATTATATTGAAATGATTTCGAACAGTAAATTTGGGCGAAACAATAAATCGGCTGAACTGCCTAATATGTTGAGGAGGGAACGTCATAGTAGAAATTATATAGAAATGAAAAGTGTAGGACTTACGATTCTCAGTATCTGTCATTGATGTACTGTGATCATTTAAGATTGAACTATTCTCAGTAGTGTTGCTGACATCTTTCTGTGGCGCCGTAGTTTTATTCTCCGAAGAGACGGTAGAAAATACTCGATCGATTTCCCTGAGCATTTTCTTTCCCATATTAGCAGCATTAGCAGCAGTACAATACTGACTTTCAAGGCCTTCCAAGAGCCTACAACTAGCTTGGAATTGACCTCGAGCGCGCATCCGATGGACAGGTAATTTGTTGTGGCGCATTTCTCGATAAGCAATGCTCAGAGAAAGCGATATGGCGTATGGCACGAAAGGAAATAGAACAAGTTGGTCCCGTAGCTCGTGAGAAGTGGTCGATGAGAGAATACTGGTTGAGAGGGCTTGTCGAAGGTAAGAGGGTGTGGAACGCTTGGGTTCGGCCCAAATATGGGATCGATGAGAAATAATAGAGATGCTGTGATAGAAAATTTCAATCGTTGCTAGACACTATATGAGTAAAATATCAATCAAAGCAAACATGAATCATGAATGAAAATTAGATAGAGCAAATCAATATTCCCGATTGGTAGGCTTGGTGTGAAAGTTTGGGTATCATTCAATGATTAGCATCGATTTGAAAACAAATACTTCAAGCATTCATGTGATATGCAAAATTCAACCATTTCAGAACATTCAAGACAATTTTGAAATTCCACAAGAACTCAATATTTCGAAAAAACTTAATAAAAAAAACTTAGAGAGCTCAGGTTATTGGACTACAGTCCAGGATATCGGATACCCCAAGAGGAGAAGTAAGGTGATTAGAGGATAACATACCAAGAGAGGAAGTACCAATATGTGCAGCCGCGCAACCCAACACCAACTCTTCAAAAGCAGGGAATTGGACGTCCATACCGCCTTGTTCTGACTGGTTCAGAGGTCGATATATCTCGATGACATTGTCAAGTAATGATATTACCTGTAGAAATAGACGGAAGGAAGGTTGTTGCTGATTGAAGCATTGGTGGAGATCTTTCCTCATGTCTCGTTCATGCATCAAGACAGGACGACCATGAAATGCAGCATTCATGCGATCTAACGCATATACGCAACATAGAAGCTTTGCACTTGCATCTTCCACCTGACCTTCGAGATGTAATCCCATGCCTTCAAGGTAGTGAGTAGCTTTTCCTGAAAATTGAGATGCAAGATCTTCACTGCTAGAATTATCGATGAATAGAGAGAGGAGACAGAGGGCTTGAATCAGGACAATTCTGTCGGTCACAATGCCTAGTTCAATAGTCAGCCTCATTGCACCAGACACCTTTTCGCCGAACGCTTTGCAGGTCATCGGTTGGCCTGCTTCATCCAGTATGAGATGATCCGCAGCAGCAAAACTCTTGGATGCTGCCAAGCAAATGGCTTGTTCCAGTAAAGCTCGACAAGGGACTGAAGGGGCTAGGCTGCGGAACATGGTCTCATTGATGATTGGAAATATGGTGTTAATCTTCTCAAAGTATATCCGAGATAATGCTTCGAGATGGGGTATAGGGGGCATTGTCGATAGGCACTCCTGTTCTATGAGAGGCACTAGAACATTACGAACCAAAGGCGGACATCCGTAGAATAGGTTGGAGCTTGTTTGTTGTAAATTCGAGAAATGGTGAGGCTTTTTCCCAAGTGTTGAAGAGAGGTATACGCCAACGCTATCCGGCAATACGCCACGAATGGCATCTGGACTGGTAGCAGCCAGAAAAATTGATTCTGGGTTCAAATCGCCAATGAATCGAGACTGAACACCAGTAGGTTCTTGGGAGTGAGACGTGTTGGCTTGAGTACGAGTACCACCGCTCAATATCCTAGCAGCTTCGAGGTCTTGATCACTACTTGCTAAAGTTGATGCAACAGGAGAGATATGGCCAGGCTCCTCATGAGACGTTGTGTTTTGATATCCGGCATCTGTGGTACAAGAGAGGATACTTGCAGTGTATGGCTTGGCTGCTTGAGAAACCCGGTCATCGGAGTTGACTTGGCTAGAAGCTCTTACAGGCGAAGGATTTGTTGAAGTTGCATTGCTACCATGGTTACATCGCTTCTTCCGCTTTCTACAGAAATCACATGCCTTTTGCGCTTGTTGCCTCTTGATGGATCCAGTCCCATCGGAAGCTACAAATTTAAACATTGTGTCGGAGTGTGGTGTGGCAGGTGCAATTTCTGTCGGAGATGGTTCATTTGGCGGATGTAAATTCTTCCGGATGCATTAGTCGCAGATATGAGCGTTTATGGTGATCTCATCCTGTTGTGTTTTATAGATGAAAAAGTCCAACGACAAGGTCGAATGCAAAATAAAGTGGACCAAGCTCTTCCAGCAGCCTTGAAATAAAGGTTCTTGAAGTCTTTCAAATGGCCTTGTGATCTTGCACAACAAGAGGATATAGTAAACCTTCCAGTATGAACGACTACCAGTACTTCCGATGAAGACTCGGGGATATGTTTGGTAACAGGCAACAGAAACGTGGAAAGGTTGAAGATCCACCTTAATCATGAGCGGAGTCTCCAAATGCGTTTAGCTCTTGGCACAACATCTATCTATTTATCAAGACACACAAAAGGCCCATAGGACTCTTAACGCTCTGCTTCAAAGTTGACGAGGAAATGATGCCCTGAGGTTAGATATCTATTGAAGGGAAAATCCAACTCCAAAGCCACATAATCTTACGCCAGGCTTAACAGCATCCTTCAATGCTCTGAGTAGATTATCAAATCGTCCTTAAGGCTCAATTATCCAGCCGGAAGGGTTCTGGAGAAAGTTTTTGTACGACCGATGACTGCTGCAAAGATTGCTGAGCTGAGCATATCAATGTAGGTAGGTACTGGTTAGTGCAATCATGCAATGCAAAAAAACCTTACATAATCAGGCTCGGACCGAAGGTCCTGGACGAAACGAACGTCACTCCAAATAAAATATTGAGTTCCGAACGAATTTTTGATTGTGAAATCTGAACCCGTCCATTGATGGGATACTAACATCTAAGTGTTCGACTACAATATCAAATGTGTTCCAGCCATGGCGTGCCGCTTCAATTATTTCTATCTCACCATCGCGATAATCGAGAACCACCAAGACGACGTTTGTGAGCAGCATCAACAACCGCGTGTCGCACCTTGACGCCATTTTTTCTGCGAATAGACCTCAGATATCTAACTGAGGCTATATAAGGTCCTTCTCGTTCGATATAAAAATATGCAATGGAGCAATTTTATTCCCCACTCGAAACAAGCAGTCTAATCTAATACCATCTCTCAACCTTTCGCATTCGTTGAAATATCTGCACGATGTGCATGAGATATTTTAGAAGAGTGACAGCAACTTACCACAATGTTCGATCGAGAACGAGACTTGATATGATATCTTGGTGTATTGTGGGGCAAATGGATCATGTCTTCAACAGAACTTTGTGGGCAGGAATCTGAATAAAAAGTCTGGGAGAACGCAGCCGCACGATTGGCCGAATCCATGAGCTATGCACGCTGTGATCACTGCCAACTAAAAGTACGTGGAAGTGTTCACAAGGTGTCGAATAACTGTCGACTAAGCCTGGCTTTCTCCAATAGTTTGTATCGCAATCTACTCACTGTCGTTGCTTTCGACGCTTAAAGTATGTAAGTAGAGCCGCACTGGTGTTTTGAATTACAGGAAAAGCTCAGACGCTTGCCATTGATCCTTCTCCCCAATATTCCTCCGTAATACATCATGATGGAAGCCGAGTCTTCCGGAACCGGTACTTGAAGGGGCATGGCAAACTTGGGTTGTTTGTCACGAACTCCACCACTTGGAAACCATGAGCTCAAGTTACGTTTGATCAAAAGCCAAATGCACACATCATTGGCCTTGTCTCACCCGTATGAACCGTTGCTTATTTTCCGATCTTTCTCACTAACTAATCACAAGCACTTTGCCCCCTATCGTCCCAGTCCAAACATGTCTATCGACAGCTCAATTGACTTTTCCCCCAATGCTAATCAAGTATTCTCCCGTTCTACTAAAGTTCGTCTCATACAGCTAGAAACTAATGACTATCTAGAGCAATACAACATGATCATCAAAATTTCGTGGCACAAGTGAATGCGAACTTACTTCGTACACAACTGATTTGTTGCACTACCTCGGATTCGGGTAGCTACGGCTCTTGTTGTCCCATTATTGGCTTTTTGAATTTAAATGGTTTGATAGGGATATCAAATACACCATGGTGGGTAACTATCTCAATGCTCCAGCCCTAAAAGTAGTGGATGAATAGAGTGAGAGACATATTATACTAACAATTGACCCTGACCCATTTTCGCTTGATAGATAAGCAGGATGATATATGAAAAGGCGAGATGCAGCTCAAGCCTCAGTAAATTCACATCTGTAACGTCACATTTTCGAAGCAGATTCTCAAGAGGCTATTGTCATCATCGTCACCGTTATCAAATCATATGCCAGAGTTGCATTTTGAAAATTGCCCGGCAAACCTCCCAAATTCTATTCCATGCTACCCCGCCATCAAATTTTGTTGTCTGTGCACAGGTTCCTGAATATTATACGCACTATCTATCACAGCCACACCACGGTCATCGGACTTCTCGAATTGGTCATGCCGCCAAAACAACTAGTGCTGTATGAGATTCACCAATATGCATGAAATGTACTGACGTTCTGAATACATTTTTTGTATTCAAAAGAACTTTCAGATTTCTTTCTATAGACCAAATACTCTCTACATAAACTTTCCTTTACGAGCAATTGCAAGCATCCATCCAGAATTTCTGTTGTTTTTGAAGTATTCGATACATTCACTTTAGAATCTCTTTGTACCTGATTTTCAGTCTAAGTTCTCGACATAGAGAGCATTCACCACTCATTCAAGTCTCAGAGTATAAAGAGTAGTCAAAACCTCGCATTCGTCTCCATGTTGTCTCACACGCGCCTCGTCTACTCCTGCCGCCAAACATCTTCTCTTCTCAAACACAAACCCAACTTTACCATCCATAAATACTCTCTTGTCAACCACAAAGCCAAGTTTGAAACTCGCAACCTCCCAACACAAGCTAAATCAATCAACATGTCTTCAATGAATGCCATGAACCCAAAGGAAGAAGGCGATATCTCTTCCGTCTTCGTCTCACTCTCTGGCGCCAAGCCTACACCACTTCCAGAGCGCTTTGCTGATATAAAGCGCAACCTTATCCGCGGCCACGAAGAGGCCGTTCAAGCATCTTTCACTCGACTTATTGAGCAACTTGCGGTTGAGAATCGAAAGGTCGCGGAGTTGGGCCCGAAGATTATCCCAAGTGTGACTTTCAAAGATGTTCTTGAGAAGAACGTAAGTGAGGAGCAGTTGAAAGATATGAGAGATAAGGGTGCACTTGTTATTAGGGGTGTCGTGGATGAGACAACTGCGAGACGGTATAAGCAAGAGGTCGAAGAGTATGTCAAGTTGAACCCTATTACTAAGGGTAAGTTGTCTTTATGGTTTCATTCTGAAAATCCTTCCATCCAGGTTCCCCCAAATCTGATTGACAATCTTCCGCTCAGATATCAAGCAAATAATCACAGTTGCACAAAGCTGACATAAACAGGCTTCCCAGCCAATGATCCACAAGTCTACGAGCTCTACTGGTCACCACCACAAGTAAAAGCTCGTGGTCATCCAAACATGATCATTGCCCAAAAGTTCCTCCTCAACCTCTGGCACTCCGCTGATCCTAACTCACCCATTTCCTTCTCTCAACCAGTCACCTACGCTGATCGTGTCCGCATTCGTCAACCCGGTGATGCTATCTTTGCTCTCGGTCCTCACGCTGATGGTGGATCTGTTGAACGCTGGGAACCCAATGGCTACGGTATCAACGGAGTGTACGACGCCATCTTCCAAGGAAAGTGGGAAGAATTTGATCCTTTCGAGTCTTCATCACGTGTACCTGCTGTTAGCGATCTCTATCACGGTGGAGGAAGCTGCTCCATGTTCCGTATGTTCCAGGCCTGGCTCAGCATGTCCCACACTGCGCCTGGAGAAGGCACGTTGAAGGTGAATCCACTCATCAAGCTTACCACCGCTTACTTCTTGCTCCGACCTTTCTTTGAGCCTATTAAAGAATTGCCGGAGGGAAAGGAGGATGAATATACTGTGGAATATCTCAGTCCCGATAATTGGAAATTGATTCCATCTGATCAGATGACCACTGCCCTTCATGGTGCTACCCCAAGTCATGGACAGGAGATGACCGAAAGACTTCACCCACATCTGGATTTGAAGAATACTATGGTTCATATTCCAAAGATTAACCCAGGTGATTACGTTGCCTGGCACTGTGATAGTAAGTTTTCTTTCTCCCGAATCTTGTTATCATATTTGCACAGGTGCATTGACTAATTTTATTCCTTTACAGTGATCCACGCCGTGGACAAAACTCATGCGGGTAAATCTGACAGTTCCGTCCTCTATATTCCTGCGTGTCCTCTCACCCCTATTAACGCCGAAGCACTTGCCCGTCAACGCGATACCTTTCTCTCCGGCGTTCCAGGCCCAGATTTCCCAGGTGGAAAGGGCGAGAGTGAGCATATTGGTCGACCAGGTCTCGAAGAAGTTGAGTCTTGGACTGGTGAAGAGGGATTGAGAGCTATGGGGTTGAGCAAATTTGTTGTTGAAAGTGAGAAAGGAGCTGGTGTTGAAAAGGCTGTCGAGATCGGAAATAATTATTTGGGATTTTAGAGGGGTATAGATGGTTTTCTGAACGTTTGACGGAAGATAGGATGGGAAGGGAAACGATAATGATTTCATGACAGTGGTCTCAAATTGCAATTGGGAGTTATTTACGATGGCGCAAGGATGGAACGGTGTCGGATTTTCTTTTGCACATCTAAATCTGAGATTTCTTTCCCTAAGTTGAGGGAGTGAAGTGACAGATCGGGAATTTACTCATTTTACTATCGGGAAGGAAGATTGACACTGTAGCAAAGCTCAATGATAGGATATACTTAGCAGTGGCTAGCAAAAGTCAATAGCAATGAATCATACCAAGAATATTGACATTGATACGCCTATATTCACGATCGAATTCCCCAATTGATTCGTCCATTGTGAACAGTGGTGAAATATACCCACTGAGTTTCCTGACGGAAGATACTCACATATCATAGATGCCAAGCTAACTTGTTGGTACATGTTGGTGCAGCCCCAACGGCTAAATTCGGCTTCGTATCGAGACATACATTTGAACTTGGAAGGTTCAAGGGTTTTAATTTTCAATCATGAACACGCATCAAGATAACAGTTATGAACTAGAGGCAGGAAATCTGGCATTTAGATGGGAACAAGAAACTTGCGACCAGTCTTCTAGGCATATCTAAAGTGTGTGGTATCTTTCCATGCTGTATGAGCGGAATCTGCTGTAACCTTTGTGATATCATCGCCTGCTTGAAAATAATAAGACTGTTCCGCCCAAGCATCAACAATATTAAAGAGGCCAATTCTTTTTCGCTGTTTTGTAAATCGCATGTCCATTAGCTATAGTAGCATTTCATCGTGAAAAATCAGTACCGAAAAATTGAAGATACTTCATGAGTTTTACGATACATATGAGAGGGTAGAGAAGACACCGCTTTACCGTCAGCAACAACAATTTCATTCTATACAACTGGCTTAGCATTGAATTCCTTTCTGT
Source organism: Botrytis paeoniae (assembly GCA_004786145.1). NCBI lineage: Eukaryota > Fungi > Ascomycota > Leotiomycetes > Helotiales > Sclerotiniaceae > Botrytis > Botrytis paeoniae. Next base: position 178,638 of record PQXI01000012.1, on the reverse strand, counting down.
ACTAATTTACGCCTTTAGCATCGAGGCTTGAAATGGTGTAGATGGACTGAACCTAGTTTCTGCTAGCGGGTCCTGATTGTGTTGGTCACCTTGGATACCGATTGCATGTCTTCGGTTCTCGCTGGATAAGCAGAGATATACGATTCAGGTTTTGCATCTGCTGCGAAACCGACAACGAAGAGTAGAGGTGCCAAAGCAAAAGGGCACCAGGCAACTGAACCAATGACAATAGCCGAGCTGAGAACCATCGCAAACAGACTGGTATCCAGCTTCTTAGCCAGACTTTCAACATCTTTTCCGGTAGCAGCTGTGGAATAACTACTTGTTGTACTTGATGCACTGTTTTCACTTGTTCCACTAATTGCAGTAGTTGCAGTAGTCAGACTACTCAGCCCAAAACCATCAGCAGCAACAACTCCTTCCCCTAGACTTCCAGACTCTAGCTCTCCCACATTGTCCTTCCAGTCTATGGTGGTTCACTGGTTGCCTTTGGGATAGTATTGAAATAGTAGAAACAGGGAAACTCCAGGTGTAGCGGGGTCTGGTGATGAACCGGGGGCTAGGATGAAAGTTTATGTTAGCTTGTTACTCTTACTCTTGATTAGGTAGTTGGGTTTCGGATTTCAAGCATAAAAAATGAGCACAATTATTCCAATGTTACAAGCTGACCAGAAGAACTTACGACAGTTATTCCAAGCACACCCAACGGACGTCGTGCTTTTCCATACCATCTGCGTAAACTGTTTTGTAGAATTCGTCGGTCCTGGTTCTGACCAATTATAAAACTGGCGTTCCAATCTTAAGTAGTTGACGATTCCGAAGACACTAGTGGGTATAACAGATACAAAGGATTTCCCTATGCCAGGGGTTGACTGTTTATCCAAGTGTAAGTAAGTATAACAGCCGACGCATGAATATACCTTAAAGTATAGATGCGCTGCGTCAATAGAAAACATACCTCAAGATCCCAGACACAACCTGCGACCCAATTTGAACTGGAATCAGCCAGTGTATCATTCCAAAAAAGAGGCAATGCTCCATGTGCAGCTCTATAACATTTTTGGGCGTTGAGAATCTGGATCTTGAACTGTTCCGATGTGCTGAATCCTGTCTCTTTTGTGGAGGCTTGCGCACTCATGGGCGGGACTGAAGTCTGAATCTTGTTTGGGCTGGAAGTGGTTGAAGTAGCTTGAGAATCATTTTCACTAAGACTGCGTAATGTTTGTGTCAAAGAAAGCGGAAATTGAACCTCTGTTATGGATGAAGAAGTAGGCGTTGTAGAAGTATCGACCAGTATGGGAACCAGAGTCTGGATTGCAGTTGTGGTTGGAGTATCATCGGATGCTGATAAGGTTATCAAGGTTTCTGGAACCAAGGTCTCAATATTGATTTGGCCAATTGCACATCCAAGAAGCAGAAAGAGAGCGATCCACCACGAAAGAAACATGATGACTGCTGATTCTAGTTTTTGACTGGTGTTTGAATCTTCCTGAAGAGACGTTTCCTAACTCTGAATCTCAGGAGAAGATTTGTTGAAAGACAGAATCAAGAACGGAAGGCAATTGGTTGGAATATATTGGGCTATAAGCAAAAGAAACAAAGAATTTTGAAGACCCGGCCTCTCAATAATAATCTGCTTCAACTTGACAAGAGGAAATGTTGCTTTAGGATTCACCGCATTGTTTTAAACTCCCCGTTCACTCTTTCTCAGCGCCGAAATGTGGAGAGTGAATATACCTACCTACCTAGGCACTTTTATCTGGAAAGCATTTCACAGCCATCACTGGGTCTGGGTCCTTGATTTTCATTACTGGCCAAAACCTGAGCCTTGTTTCATTCACTGTTATATACCTTGTGGTGTGTTTTCTTCTGTCAATCCAATCACAATATCTTCGTCTCACGAGTGATCAGCCAGCTCTACTGAAATAATTTGATATATTTGATTCATTAGTTAACAAGTGTACATGGCGTTTACAGGTCTACATCCCAGTTTAAGAAAACCTTCCTTAGTTTTTCGCAAGCTCTCCCTTAACCCATTTTTCCAAACCTCCTCTGGCAATGATTTCTTGCACATTGGGTGGTAACTCTCCAACCTTCTGACTCCACTTCTCACCACCCTCACCTTCCTGTACCTCTACCTTGCTTCGTCTAACGTCCCATACAAACTTCCATCCAGTTCTTCTGGTCAAGATCTTCTCTCCTTGCGGCACAGCTTGTTCAGCTGGCTTTGGCGAGTCAAGACTTTCGTTATTCTCACTTGGCTCTGTGACTTCTTTCTTTGGCACTGGTGCAGAAGCAGCAAAGTGTTCCCTGAGTCTTTGTACTAATCTTGGAACCTCAACTCCCATCAAAGCATTGTTAATGCTATTCCTGGAGAAAATGTTTCCAAAGCTTCCAGCAACTACCATGGGAATCTTCTTGGCGAGAATGGCAGTAGCAGCCTGTTCTCTAGAACTGCCACACCCAAAGTTAAAGCCGGAGACTAGGATATCACCTTCACGAGCAATCGTGCGGAATTCTCTATCGTAGTTCTCCATGCATACTTCAGCCATCTTCTCAACCGAAACACCATCTTGGTAGGTATATTTGCCTGGATAGATAGCATCTGTGTTGACGTTATCAGCGTCACAGAAAACAATCTCACCCTCAACCTTTTCTGGGAAACCAGGGAGAATCTCTGTTAATGATTCCGAATCAGTTTCCTCGGGCTTTGAAGAAGCACCGAAGAGACTAGACTCGGCTCCATCAACGATCGACTCTGCCTGTGAAATGAGTTTCTCAAGTGCTTCCTCGATGCTGATAGCTTTATCCTCTTCGACATTTCCATTACCTTCCCCAAGAACAACCTTGTTCACACCAATTGGTGGCTGGTACCATCCGGGACCTGAAATATAGCCACTAAGAGCGCTGGCAGCGACAACCTCAGGACTAGCCAGATATGCCTTTGCGTCGGTAGACCCCATGCGTCCCTTGAAGTTTCGGTTACTTGCGCTGATACCAACCTCGCCTGGTTCTAATAATCCGGTACCGAGTCCGATACATGGGCCACATCCTGATGGTAAGGGTTGTGCACCAGCTGCGAGAAGAGCTTGCCAGTCGCCTGCTTCTTCGGCAGCTTCTTGCTCGGGAATGGAAGCAGCAGCGATATAGAAATTGACACCTTCAGGAATTTTGGGAATGGTCTTATCGGGAGAAGACTCAGCAGCGTCCTTGAAAACCTTGGCAGCAGCAGCAAGATCGGAAGCACGAGAGTTAGTACATGATACGAGGTATGCCTTGTTGAGTTTGATCTTTTGCGCTTCCAAATCCCGGATAGGCGTGGCGATTTTAACACTGTTGGGACCAGCAACGTAAGGAGAGAGAGTTGAAAGGTTAAGGTACAAATATTTGGCGTATGTAGCTCCCTTATCTGCTACAAGTTGATTTTTAACCAAGTCATCGATGCGAGCATGTGTGAATCGGGGTTCTTTGCCGTTGTTTGGGGCAAACATTGCACTTGTGGTAGCCTTATATCTCAACCATTTCTCGAGAACCGAATCAATGGGAAACAAACCTGATAAAGCACCCCATTCTGTTGTCATGTTTGCAATAGTAAGTCTATCATCGATGGGTAAACTGCGCATTGTTTGTTCCGATCCCGTGAATTCGATAGCGTGGTTGAGGACGTCATCACTATTAAATAGACCGCAAAGTGCAACAATGACATCTTTCCCTGTAACTCCGATTGGTAAAACTCCAGTGAGGGTGACTTTAGCAATTGGTGGAATCTGCCACCAGGTTCGTCCTGTTGCCCAGATACTTGCGGCATCTGTTCGTACCATAGGTGTGCCCAAGCATCCAATACCACCATACATGTTACTATGACTGTCTGAAGCGACAGTGACAGTTCCGGGCCAAGCATATCCTTCCTCTACCATAATCTGATGTCCAATTCCTCGTCCTGCGGGGTAAAAGTCCACACCTTGCTGGCGTGCAAATTCCTCAATTTGTTTGTACTTCTTAAGGTTCGTTTCGCTTTTGTTCTGTACATCGTGATCGAGAGTGCAAACAATTTGATTAGTATTGTGAATTTTGGTTGCACCAATGGACATGAATTTAGTTGCGACGGGCCAAGAATTGCTAGATATCATTAGAATTGATGAGTAGTGGCTTTGGATAATGTTGACTCACTCATGGGTCATGCAGTAATGGGGCGAGAGGGTAACATAATCTGTGAAAATATCAGCACATATACATGCTTAAAGTTGATTCAATAGCAAATGAAAGCCGGCAGACATAGGTCTTCCGAATGTTGTTGTGTAAAATGTTAATTCCATACCTCCAGACTTCACAACTTTATCCTTCGCAAGTCCGAGGGAATATCGTTGAACAATTTTCTCCGTGAGTGTCTGCGCAACACGAGGCGTAGTTTTTAGGGAAGATAGAATGGCCGAAGAGTTTGGATCTTCGGTCTGCGAGTGAAATACATCTTGCCAACGTCTCGCCGTCGCCGTATATGCACGATAGCCCCCGCGGAGAGCTCCCAATTCGTGTAAAGGACGGGAAGCCCTGACTCGCAGGCCCTTTGGACCAATTCTCTAGCAAAGCAATCAGCGAAAGAAATTATTTCAAGCCAAGCCAAACCATACATACCAACAACATGGCTCAAGAATTCATTGATTTCTTTTTGAATATCGAGGAATTTAAACAATTCTCTAGATTTTATCGCACAACCGTCAGAATTCCCGATAACCTATCAACGTCAAGGATTCAAAGCGGTCACTATCATTATGCCATGCTAGTCCTATATTCGACTAGTGTGAGTGTCCTGAATCGGCGTTGTTGTGATTGGTGGAGGCGCCTACGTCTGAGCTCCCCTGTCATCAAGCGACTTATGTATGGGGAATATTTAAAACTGATTGAACAGCACGTGGCTTCAAAATACCGAAGATATACACACAATTGTCGCAGATGTAGCTGCAATGTTATATGTGTCTCTTTACTCAAATCTGCTTGTCCTCTTTTTGATCAACTGGCAAATCTGGTTGAAGACTTCGATTTGCCATCGGCCTCGAAGCTAACCAATGTGAAATCAAAATTGTCTCGGTTCTTGTGATTTGGTCAATTACCTCCCTTCGCAACATACCCCACTCCCGATATTTCAATTTTCGCTCCTGTCGAACCATGTGCATTGTTTGTAGCTCCCTTAGTCTTTCTGGAGCGAGGCCCTATTTCAAAGCAAGTGCGATGAATAAAGATGCAACTCTCTTCGCAGTTCTACCCTTACAGGTACAATCATTATCATTGTTGCTAATATAGCCCATAGCTATGATCATGCTTGCTCCTTCTTCTCTTGATGATGTCGGCACATGAATATGCTCCGCTACGTATATCGAATCGATTTCTGCTCACTCTCTGGTTGTCTGAAGTCAGAAGCTAATTCCAAATCGACACCAAATCCAAAACCATGAGCATTTCTCTTGATAAGAATGAATGCTCCAATTTCCCAGATAACTGCGGTCCACTTTCAGCTGACATCGAGATTGAAGGAGTCGGCGTATGTTTCACTCGAGATATCAGTAGTTGAATAAACCGAACGATGTTTCTAATCTACTGGCAGATTTATATCTCCTTCCTTGCCACGGCGCTTTTAACACTCTCGGCCGCAGTCATACGTCTTCCATGCCAATTTGCGCTTCATTCCTACGAATTTGCCGAACATGCAAAGCCAGAATATCACGATTTTGATCATCAATCCAACAAAGGTACAGCAGCGAATTTGTATCACGCGGCTAAGGAGGAAGTACGAGTTTGCAGACGATGGATCCTTCTCCGATATTCCAACAAGCCAAATCTGCCCAGATACAGGCTTATAAACGCGGCCGTGACTCCCCTTATCCTTTCACTTGCGGATCAACAACTAGTGACAAGTTCCGCCGTCATGATTGCTGGACTCTACAACTTTCACACAATCAGCGCCTATCATTACAACATCATCGTGTACCTAGCTTGGTTTTCTAGCTTTACACACACAGTAGCTTTCGTTTCCATGGGCGATCATTTTTTACAAAACCATGTATTGGCAGGAATTCGATTCTGTGGATATATCGGCAACTTCATACTTTTTATCTTCGCACAATCTCGAGCAAAAAGCTTTGGGAACACAGCTGGTATGTATAGATCATACAATAGCGAGCATGTATCTGGTGAAGCAGCAGCTTGTCTGGCAAGATGTGCAGCCCAATTTCCATATCACGGCTATGATCATCAACTTCGTATCGCTACCTTATCCTTCCTTTTCTTCCAAGAATTTCTCCAATGCATTCCACAATGCATTCGGAATGGTTTTAGTCTCTCCATCTACAGCCGGTGTCTGAAAATCCTCTGCATCACTGATCGCGAGAGATTGTGTCTGTGGCTAGCTTACGCCTTCCAGACGGTAATTATATCGTTCTGGGTGATACCTATTCCTCCAATTTTACTCGGACTGGGTTTTGGCGTTAGACGTGCCCTTGTATTCAGGGACATATCCCGATACCCAGATTTAGAAACCACCGAAGACTTCATCGAACAGCAAAATGCATGGACATTTGGTCAATTCGTTGCCTGTATTCTCCTAATTCTTCCCATAATTGCTGCACTTGAGGGCTATTTGGGTGAGTCTACAATTACATACATTGTAGAGTTCCTCTAACGTCTAAAATAGACGAGCGAGAAAAGATCTCCAACGAGAACCGAGAAGCCGGTCTTCCAAGCCATAATTCTCAATGGAAGCATCGTTTCAACGTACTCTTGAAAGTCACACATCTTGGAAAACCACCCACAGCAAAAGATCCAGGACTTCGAAATCGTATATCTGCCTGGGCCGATAACAATAGTGTTGACCACCCCGTCAGTAGAGATACAGAAAGACTCAGTAGCATCGAAATGGCTTCACGACAAAATGCTAGATTATCCCAACCTCGTGAACGTCAGCTTTCATCGCCAAATTCTCCAAGACTATTCACCCATGAGTCTGGTGACCTAGTTCTGCTCCCTCACATTAAAGAAATTTCCCTGGGGCTAGATTGTGTTTTGAATTCGTCAAGATAATGTATATATAAAGTTGCCTGTGTTATTAACGTGAAATTTTTTGTTAATGGGATTACTGCCAGTCGTTTGTTGCTAGGATTGTTGCACGCTAGTTGTAGATTATATTCATTTAATATCATTCTCATGAGAAGTTTCTGTATTCATTACGGATTAATAGCTATTGGAATTCGATTGTCTTATGTTTTTAACACGTAATTGAAACTCAGTCATACCTCACTTCCTGTAATTTGAAATAGGCTTCCCTATCCTCTGGCCCCATTCCATCCAGATTCCTCCTACTTTGAATCATTTCCTCCTCAGACCTCCACGCCTCAATAGCCATTATCCGCCTGCGAGCAAGCACCGACTGGAAATCCTCTCTAGCCTCATCTTTCTTCTCTGCGTTGAAGGCTTCCCACGCAGCTACCTGCATACTCTTTTCCATTTCCAGGGCGATCAGAACGGCTCGGTCTTTCGAATATTCTTGGGTATTTCTCAGTACTGTCCATGCTTCCTTGAATGTCTCATATGATATCGCTGGAGAAAGGCAGAGAAGCTCGGACATGTGGAATTCTAGATATTTTCCATCATTATATTCCATATTCGAGCCTATTCGACCGAAATGTGCGAAGAGAGTAATGCGAGAGTCACTCATTATGAAAGTAATGACGCTGGCATGATCTTTCTTGTCACACCGGTAGTATTCTCCATTGGAGGAGAATCTCTTCAGATAGTGAAAAGCTAGTCGTCGTTCTGCAACCAAGAACGCCCCTATATATCTCAGACGAACGGCTTCGCAGCCAAATGAAGTACCACTAGGCGCGCACTCCCCTGCAAAATGGCAAAATGCTGATGATCGTGTCCGTTCGTCCCTGATCATATCGGCCACTCCGTTGAAACTTTCATACAATTTTTCTAGATATTCTTTGCCGTCTCGAAATCCTTCGACTAGGTGCGGCGTGGGTGACTTTAGATCCGCTTTTGTAGTACGTTTCCCGAATATCGTAAACTCCTGCTGGAGAATCTGACCATAGTTTCCGTTTTCATTTCCATCATCATTGTCCCAATTTTTGAAGAAGACCTTCGCTGCATTGAATAATGAAGATTCGTTGCCATTCGTTGTGGCAGCAGCAAACTTATATGATTCGTATAGTTCTTCGCTGGGAGGAGGACTTCCTCGTTCTTTCTGAAGTTCGTATATCAAATACTTGTAGTTCTTTGGTCTTTCTGCCCCCCAATGACACCCATAATACAGCACGCTACTATCGAGAACTGGTGTCTTGCTCCCTGTTTGAAGTCTTTCGAGATCATATGGATTGGATTCGTCTGCAGCCACCAATCCTTCTTGTGGCCTATGCAAAGTATTGCGTAATATAATGTTTGCCGAGTCATCTCCAGACAAATTTACCGCCTCCTTTAACTCGTCTTGCATTTCCGTAGCTTCTGTACTCTCCACATGTTCTTCGGATCGTGAGGTCGACATACCCTTGCACATGCAATGATTGAATGATGGCAGATTGATCTAAGAATTGCTGGAGAAAATATTGTGAAAATATTGTGACGCAACTTGATGTAACGTTATTGAAAGGTAGTATCGATGGATATACCAAGAAAGAAAATTTAAATGGATAGAAGTTTGGTATTTATAAGTCATAACAGTTCATTAAAGATTATTCTCCCTATCGTACATTATTTAAAACAGATATCACGACCCGCCAATCAATAGCCACTTTGCTCCTTCCTATTGTTACCCGCCTTGGCTCCTTCACCAGCATCTTTGATAGCCTGCTCATCACCTCTTATCTTCGCAAAATGTTCTTTGATATCATCTGCGCTGATAGCTTGACCGCTTTCTGCGAATTTTTGGAAAAACGGTTTGAGTTTATCCTTCAAATGATTGTATGCCATTACACCCTCAATAGCTCGAACACGATCAACATTTTTGAGAGCACTTTCGCCACGATCATATATGCTCCCGCTACCGACTGTGCTTCCTCCTTCATCTCCGTCTTCTGATACTGGGGGCTCATAAGTTTCTTCCTCTTCCAGAAGCTGTGGATGTTTTGCTAGTTCTGGGAAGCAGTCTGAACAATGACAGAGGTGATCACGAAAGTCGGATGTAAAAAATAATGAGATTTGACCATCGGGTGCTCTTGGCAATGCCTTCAATTTGCATGCTGCAGATTTGCTATCATCGTTGCTATTAGAACCTTTGTCCATTGACCTCTCTCCTTCCTCACTCTTGATTCGCTTCGAAGCTGAAGAACAGGTCGGAATATCATCATCTTCTGATCTGCGCTTCCTAGATTCTGAGAATGATGGCGCGAGGAAAGTCGTAGACTTGGGAGGAATCTCACTTTCAGGAGAAGGAGCTGCACTTCTTTTGAAAACAGGAGAGAGGAAACCCGGTGCACCAGCATATCTTTTGATCCATGGATTTGCATCAACACATTTGTAGCAGATAAATCCTTCAAAATCGTCTTCGTTGGGAAATCCTGGAGGTAGAGGTGGGTCTTCTTCTTCCTCCTCTTCATCTTCTTGGTCGACCGGTGCATCGGATGTCGGTGCCTCAACTTCACTTGACTTCTCGTTCGTTCCATCTTTGGTCGGTTCAACTGCAGATGATTCTGCAACTTCTGTAATAGATTCCAGCGTGCCTTCTTTGTTTTGCTTGGGCTTCTTTGGCGAGTTTTCATTCCTCATACTCTCGTACCAATTTGGTCCTAAACCTGTAATACATCCAGGATGCCACCAATCCTCGCCACAGCCACCTTCATCAGCACCACTTAGACCCAAGCATTGAAACATCGTGCCCTTCTCTTTATAAGCATCGTAGTCGCATCCGCAACCACAAAATCGATTTCTGAAATTGTGATTATATTTATTTTTCAGTTCTGGAGCTTCTGAATGTACGTTGCCCTTTGTATTTGTCTCTGAATTGATGCGCAAGCTACAAGGCGAAGTTGCTAGAAAACGTGTCGTGCCGCAATCGCAAGTAAAGTTTCGTTTGTTAAATAGTTCCACGAGATTGTGCTCGCCATGGCATTGTATCGAGCAGGAATAACAGACGCCAGCAGAATTATACGGATCAGATACATCAGATGGAGCAGGATTGCATGTCAAACAAGCAAACAGAATTTGTCGAAGAGATCCAAGAGGCTTTGTGCAGGTATCGATGCTCTAGTCAAGCCGATCAGTAAAAGTTTCAAGCATTTAAAAGTAGCTCTGTAATTACATATGGCAATGCTTCGCGCGCTTCCGCTTCGAGCTTCAGTTGCGTGCTGATGAATCTGGTATATATATGAGTATGTAATTCAATCGCGAATACCAACAGGAATGGAAATCGCATACTCAGCTGCTGTATGTGAATCGTTCGACTTCTGAGAGGAGAAACTATGACTTCTTGAGGCGCCGCCGGTTTGATTCACAGAGGCCTCATTTGACTGAGTATCTAGTGGAGGTTCCATATTAACTCGAGACGTCAAATCCAAGAAAAGTTGTGAATGGTAAATTAATTGAATTATCAAGTAGAAATGGTTTGTCGCAATGATGCGGCCGCCAAAACGCTAAAAACCACTTTACGCGCTCGGCTTTGCAATGGGTTTAGCTTGCCGCGTCGCGTACGGATGGCAGATTTTACGTGTTTTCCCCTACCATTAATTTATGCAAGCACTTCAACTTTGCTCAAAGTGAATTTCAGCACAATTAACAACCCGCACTCATTTAACTTTACTTGTAACGTTTTCTAATACTTCACGAGACTTTAGTCTTCTAATATACTATGAGGTGAGAATTATTTACTATCTCAAGCATAACACCCACAGCTCTGGATCATTGTTTACCCCTGAGCTCTACTGACTATTTGCACCCAATAGTTCCCCTCTGCGAAACAACATGTCATCAGCCAACCGCGGTGTCGATGGGGGTCGAAATCGTCGCAAGCGCTCCAGAGAGCCAGAATATAATGATTTGCCAGGCGGTGCCGCACCTTCTAGTCCACCCGGAGATTTCAGATCCTCCCCACCAGCACCAATCCGGCACGGTGTCGAAGACGAGGATGATGACGAGATAGAGGATGATCTTGAGATCGCTGTCGATATCGATGATGCAGATGAGATGGCAGAAGATGAGGATGGAATTGACCTCTTCGCTGGCAATTATGAACGAGATTACAATGCCCAGGACAATACAAATTACGAGGGTGCGGATATCGATGACGAAGGGGACTACGATGAGCTCGACGCTGCTGCCAGAAGACAGCTCGAAGCCAGACTGAATCGCCGTGATAGAGAGCTTGCTAGACAGCGTCGTATGCCAGCTGCTTTCTTGCAAGATGAAGATGAAGACGGAGACTTGGATTTAATGAACCAACCAAGACGTAGACGCCATCATTATGATGAAGACGAAGATGAAGACATGCAAGAGGATATTATGGAAGAAGAATTGTCTCTTGAGACTTTACAGGACGTCAAGTCGTCCAGTCTGGTCGAGTGGATTGCTACACCATCCGTTCAAAGAACTATTCGGAGAGAATTCAAAGCTTTTCTTACCGAATACACCGACGACCATGGAGTTTCTGTTTATGGTAGCCGCATCAAGACACTAGGAGAGATCAATGCAGAATCATTAGAGGTTTCATATGATCATTTATCCGCCTCGAAAGCTATCCTTGCATATTTCTTGGCGAACGCTCCAGGCGAGATGCTTCAATTATTCGATGAAGTTGCTATGGAGGTTACCCTTTTGCATTATAATGATTACCAACAAATTCATTCCGAGATTCACGTTCGAATTACCGATTTACCCGTTCATTATACTCTACGACAACTTCGCCAAACACATTTAAATTGTCTTGTTAGAGTCAGCGGTGTGGTTACTCGCCGAAGTGGTGTATTTCCCCAATTGAAATATGTCATGTTCGATTGTTCCAAATGTCATACAAGACTTGGCCCTTTCCAACAAGAGTCCAATGTGGAAGTTAAGATTTCTTTCTGTGCAAATTGTCAATCTCGTGGTCCTTTCAACCTGAACTCAGAGAAAACTGTCTATCGCAACTATCAAAAATTGACCCTTCAAGAATCTCCGGGCACTGTTCCTGCTGGCCGTCTGCCCCGTCATCGTGAAGTTATTCTTCTCTGGGATCTTATCGACAAAGCCAAGCCCGGTGAGGAGATTGAAGTCACGGGTGTTTACCGTAATAACTACGATGCTCAATTGAACAATCGAAACGGTTTCCCTGTATTTGCAACAATATTAGAGGCCAATAATGTTGTCAAATCTCACGACCAGCTTGCTGGATTCAGACTCACAGAAGAAGATGAGCATGAGATTCGCGCACTTTCTCGGGATCCTCAAATTGTGGATAAAATTATCAATTCGATTGCTCCAAGTATTTATGGCCATACTGATATAAAAACAGCCGTGGCCTTGTCACTCATGGGCGGAGTTGCCAAAGTCGCTCAAGGAAAGCATCATATCCGTGGCGATATAAATGTACTACTTCTTGGAGATCCTGGAACAGCGAAATCTCAAGTTTTAAAGTATGTAGAAAAGACCGCCCACAGAGCAGTCTTTGCCACTGGTCAAGGAGCTAGTGCTGTTGGTCTCACAGCAAGTGTACGCAAAGATCCTCTTACTAGTGAGTGGACTTTGGAAGGTGGCGCTTTGGTGCTTGCAGATAGAGGAACATGTCTCATAGATGAGTTTGATAAGATGAACGATCAAGATCGAACATCCATTCACGAAGCTATGGAACAGCAAACTATTTCGATCTCTAAAGCTGGTATCGTCACAACACTCCAGGCTCGATGTGGTATTATTGCGGCAGCAAATCCAATTGGTGGACGTTACAATTCAACCATCCCCTTCTCACAGAATGTTGAGCTCACCGAGCCAATTTTGTCTCGTTTCGACATTCTTTGCGTTGTTCGTGATACTGTCGATCCGGCGGAAGATGAAAGACTCGCTAGATTCGTCGTGGGTTCTCACGGCCGTTCCCATCCAGGAAGCCAACCTACGGATGAAAATCAAGCCTCCATGGAAACAGAGCATGACGCTGAAATGCGCGATAGTGCTATCAATGGTGGCGAGCCAAAACTAGAAGGCGAGATCAAACAAGAATTGCTTCGAAAATACATTCTTTATGCTAGAGAAAGATGCAGTCCAAAGCTATACAACATCGATGAAGAGAAAGTTTCCAAACTCTTTGCAGATATGAGAAGAGAATCATTAGTGACCGGAGCTTATCCTATCACTGTAAGTAAATGCAATCTCCCATCCCACTCTATATTGCTAACATAACCTTTAGGTTCGCCATCTTGAAGCCATCATGCGTATCAGTGAAGCATTCTGTCGAATGCGCCTTTCTGAATATGTCTCTGCGCAGGATATTGATCGAGCGATTGCTGTCACGATTGATTCTTTCGTTGGGAGTCAAAAGATTAGTTGCAAGAAAGCACTCGCCCGTGCTTTTGCGAAGTATACACTTGCAAGACCCGGTGGCGGAAGGAGAAACAGAAATTCCGAGAGAGGACAGAGGGCGGCTACTGCGACAATGGCTTAAACGCGAATATGAAGACACGAGTATATCTAGGGGAACGAGCGCTATGGTTTCTTGTCGTTGATTTTTTGGTCAAGAACATACAGGTTATTGAATGGTCAGATATTAAGATTTGACAGTCTATTCATGTTGCATGAATGAGGTCAGTATGGAGTTTTGGTAGCGGATTAGTTCACGATTGTACAGCCTGATTATGATATAATGAATAAATATACCATGTTTGCCTTGTCCCCTTTATGGGCAAACGATATCCCTGGTCGAATGGATGTGATGGGTGTGATTCATATCACTGAGTGCGCTTTGCGTGTCCAGTCACATTTCTGAATACGATAAGCATTACATTGCATCCCATCATGGCTCAGGATGTTTAATAGAGTTAATTCTGAAGGCACATGCTGACTGAAGTACCATGCCAAGGACCAACGCATGGCTCGGCCTATCGATTGCCGATAAGGAGCGGAACTTCCTACCCCACCTGCCGCATAATTTTAACCCCCCGAATTCAACCAAATTTTTGACTGACTGACATCTTCCATTGACCCACATATTAGACTTGTATGTTGATCATTCACCCCAAACATGACTTCCCGACTCTGATTTCCAAACGGAACCTACTCTTCCGCATTTATACTTCAATATTCCCTCCGAGGAAACTCCGTGCCCGAATATTACCCGTTACTTTAACTATCTAACAAGTTAGAACTAGGAAGGAAGCATCTTGATACGCCAATAGTAACAGGAATATCTGTCGTGAAAGATTGGCAAGATCGGATGAATCGATGATGTGACGAACGAGGGTAGACAAGCGGAAATAAGCGTAATGCAGGGCCGACATTCCATAAGCATCTGGGATGCTTCTTTCCAAATTTGAGTGCGGACACATGTACTCTTGTACTCTTTCCATCGATTATTATATATCCAGTCTCTTCAGTCTCTCCAATATCTCCAGTCTCTTAACTTTACTCATTTTACTCGAGTGACTTCCGATGCTGAATATCACATCTTAAAATCTCATAATGACAAACAAATTCGATGTGGAGGATGTGCTTTCAAAGCTTAACAATGTGGAAAAGGTTTCCTTGTTAGCGGGTGCATATATCCAGCATCCCTACAATTCTCAAAGTCACGATATCTAACAAAACCTAGGTACTGATTGGTGGCATACCGCCGCCATCCCCAAGTACAATGTCCCTTCGATTCGAGTGTCAGACGGTCCTAATGGTGTACGTGGTACTCGGTTCTTCAACGGTATCACAGCAGCTTGTTTTCCTTGCGGCACTGCTCTTGCTGCAACATGGGACACTAAACTCCTTCATCGGGCAGGTGTTTTGATGGGGGAAGAAGCGAAAGCAAAAGGTGTCCATGTGATTCTTGGGCCCACCATCAATATGCAAAGATCACCTTTAGGGGGCCGTGGTTTCGAATCTTTCAGTGAAGATCCTGTGTTATCAGGAATAGGCGCTGCTGCACTTGTTAATGGTATTCAAGAGACCGGTGTCCAAGCTACCATCAAACATTTTGTTTGTAATGATCAAGAGCATAACAGAAATGGTGTGAATGTCATAATTACTGAGAGAGCATTGAGGGAGATATATTTACTACCATTCCAATTAGTTGTCAGAGATTCGAAGCCGGCATTATTTATGAGTGCTTATAACAAAATTAATGGGACTCATGTTAGTGAAAATCCAAGGATCCTTAAAGATATTTTGCGTGGAGAATGGGGCTGGAGTGGATGTATTATGAGTGACTGGTGGGGCACATACTCCACCACGGGTGCCATTAATGCTGGGCTGGATTTGGAAATGCCAGGTTCAACCAAATGGAGGGGTCCAATGTTGATACAAGCTGTTAGCACTGGAAAGGTACCTCAACATGTTCTTGACGAACGAGCCAGGAACGTGCTCAATACTGTCAACCGTGCTGCAGATGCGAATGTTCCCGAAAATGCGGAGGAAAAGACTGCCGATACTCCAGAGACAGCTGCTCTTCTCAGAGAGATAGCAGGTGACTCGATTGTGTTGATGAAAAATGAGGGCAGCGTATTACCATTCCGAAAAGATAAAAAGGTAAAATAGTATATCCAGTTATAACTATACGCCAATTCCAAGCTAATCTCTATAGACTTTCATTGTTGGTCCCAATGCCAAAGTTGCTACATTTCATGGAGGCGGATCAGCATCCCTGGCAGCATACTACGCTGTCACACCGTTTGACGGTATTAGTGCACAGCTGGAATCAGCTCCATCTTACACCGTAGGAGCTTACGCACACAAGGATCTCCCATTGCTGGATCTAGTTCTCAAGACAGACAAGGGAGAAAGAGGTTTCTCTTTTCGAGCATATAACGAGCCACCAACAGCTAAAGATAGAGAACTAGCGGACGAGATAATACTCACCAAGACAGAACTCTTAATGATGGATTATCAATGTCCCAAGCTGAAGAACGAATTGTGGTGGGCTGATGTTGAAGGATATATGACTGCCGAAGAGGATTGTGACTTTGAATTCGGCCTAGGAGTATATGGAACTGCGAATCTGTATGTGGATGGCAAACTTGTCATTGACAACACAACAAAACAGACCAGAGGAACCATGTTTTTCTCGTGTGGTACAGTTGAAGAGCGAGGTGTTGTATCGCTGAAGAAAGGACAAACTTACCATCTCAAAGTTGAGTTTGCCAGTTCATCAACTTGCAAGCTGGATAAAGGAAATAATGTCCTATTTGGTCCTGGTGCCATACGACTTGGTGGCGCCAAAATCATTGATGCGGATGAGGAAATTGCGCGTGCAGCAGAACTAGCCAAAGAAGCCGATCAAGTAATTATTTGCGCTGGTCTAAACGTGAGTCATCTCCTACCTATGCAAGGAACCTTTCTAACAATCCTTTAGTCCGACTGGGAAGGCGAAGGAGCCGATCGGGAAATATTCGGTCTTCCATTGCACATGAATAAATTGATCTCGACCCTCACCCCCCTCAACCCCAACACAGTCGTTGTCATTCAATCCGGCACTCCTGTTGCCCTCCCTTTCCTATCCACAACCCCCGCTCTTCTTCAAGCCTGGTATGGGGGCAACGAGACTGGCAATGCTATCGCTGATATCATTTTCGGTAAAACTAATCCTTCGGCGAAATTGCCTTTATCATTCCCAAGGAGAATTGAAGATAACCCAGCCTTTTTGAGTTTTAGATCTGAGAGGGGTAGAGTCATCTATGGTGAAGACATTTACATGGGGTATAGATGGTACGAGGCACTAAATTTACCTGTTCTGTTCCCCTTCGGCCACGGACTTAGCTATACCACATTCACGATATCTGATCTGAATGTCGAAAAAATCGATAAGAAGATCAAGATCTCGGTGAAAGTCAAGAATACAGGAGAAGTCTCAGGAGCAGAGGTCGTTCAGGTCTATATCCAGCAACAAAATCCATCTATCCGCAGACCAAATAAAGAATTGAAGGGATTTGAGAAAGTATTCCTGGACGTTGGAGAAGAGAAGGAGGTGGAGGTTGAGATTGAAGTTAAATATGCGGCGGCATTTTGGGATGAAGTTAGAGAGGCTTGGGTTGTGGAGAAGGATGCATATGATGTTCTTGTGGGTAATACCAGCGAGTTGACTGGACAGTTGAAGGCATCATTTGAGGTAGAGAGAACGGAATGGTGGAATGGTTTATAGATTGGAGTTCGGGAGAGCGAAGATTGGAGGGGTTAGCTTCATTGCTAGGTGCATATTCTATTAATTAGCGATGATTCCCGATATTAATATCTTTGGGGCAGAAGATAGTAACCCTAGAGGATTCATTCTATATTTATTATCTACATATTCCTACTCGCATATCGAGATGAATTGTAGGTCAGGGCTGTCCCTCTCGTATCTTGCCTATGTATTACCCAATCTCCAAACTCACGATTGTCACATGTTTCTAGTAATTTAGGTGCTTTCTCATACCGTCTGATATTATTTTGAACGCTTGTTACAAGCCCTTATCTATGAATAACTTCAAAATGGGTCAGTGGAGATATTTGCTAATATGGGATTGTGCACAAGAATGAAGCACTCCGATTCAGCGATTCCAAAATGTTTTGCGCTGGGACTTGAGACGAGATTAAGTTTCACTGGTTAACTCATTGAATATACTGTTATTTCATATCATACTTACCTGATTTTGGAGACGCGAAGAGAGTAATGAGACGTATTTTCGCAGACTGGATTCTTGGGGTTTGAATGTGCGGAGTGTGAAGGCGGGAGTTCATAGCTTTTTCATTCTTGCTTGGGCTGTGGGAGGAGTGCTGAGGAGGGATTCGGGTTCATTGGGTTGATGTTTTCACTTTATTGGATCTTTTGGGAAAGAGAGATGGTTGAATCGGATGGTGAAGATGTTCATCTGGCAGAGGGTTTGGAAAATAATAGTATATTGAAGGTGATGCGGAGGATGGGTCCGTATTTGGTGCGGAGAGAAGAGATGTTGTGGACGAGGGTTCCACGAATTAGAAAGATCATAAAGGAGAGGCAAGAGAAAGACCAGGTTCTAAGATCAGGGATATGGGAAAGAGGATGGGTGGCTAGATTGTAGAGAATGATTGACAGAATGTACTGTCCTATTTAGAAAAAAGCTTTCTTAGATTGTAAAAAAGGCTTACTCCGGGGATGAAGGAGAATCTCATTTTTAAGACTGAGCTTAGATCCAATGTTCCGAAGCCAGCATTATCTCAAAAGCTTTCCAAGACCACACAGAAATTCTTCATTAGGAGTTCCATATCCCAAGGTTGATATTCACACATAAATTAGGATCCATGTCTTCCATTGAAGTAACAGAGCTAGGTGTTGGCCCGATGTTGGTAAGATCCACTCGGGACTGCCTTGTGTGCAAGTATCTGCGGCGCAGGCTGTTGACCTGTTTGAATTTGATTAAGATCTGCAACTTGCTGGCACGAGATTTTGTACCTATATCAACTCAATAGATGAGAATGAATAGGCTAAATCTGATACAGATTTGCTCTGGAATTTGAAAACAAATTTGACTCAGGGACGGTTACGAGAATGAAAACAAATTATCGCTCTAGGAGGAGTTTTCAAGTGACGCTTTTTTAATGTTGAAGAGGATATATCAAACGATGAGCTGTGAGCATCTAGAATGTGATAACTCAACCATAGGAAATTCTGCAGATGCGCCCTTCATTTTTACTCTGCAGTCTTTCCTTCACACCAACCCCAGAACTTCTTTGCTGTCCCACTTCCTCCTTCATCAGAACCCTTCAAAGCAAGCAACAAATCCTCTCTTGGGCCCGGATGTATATGTCCCCAAGGATCCACACACGCTCCATTATTTTCCATCTTCAACCCCTCTGATAATCCCGCCCAAAGCTCTGTATACGCTCCCATCTTCGCCTTATACAAAAGCGGCTAAGCAGCATAATACATCGATTTCGCATTTCTCTTCAAATTCGTCTTCAAATTACCTGGATTCTGCGACACACTCAAAATCCCGAATTCGCCAACCTCCTTCGCCAATTCACTAGCTAAAAACCAATTGCTGATTTTAGAATTATTGTAATTCTTGACTTAATCTTCTGGGGGAGTATCAAGTTCAGAAAGAATAATCCCATCTTTGGGGGCTGTAAGCTCTGAGAATTGAGGATGGGTCCAGACCACACGGACAGCATCAGGTTTCGAGTATTTTGCCGCAGCTTTCAGGCACGGGAGAAGATACTGAGTGAAGAGGAACGGGCCTAAATAATTCGTGGCCATTTGAAGCTCAAAGCCTTGTTTAGATACGCTACCTAATACTGGTTGCGAAACGCCTGCATTATTTCAGAGGACATTGAGCTTTGTCTCTTTCTTCATGAAGGACACGGCTGATGATTTAATCGTACTCAGATCATCTAATTTTAGAGTGAGGAATTCAAGCTGGCCAGGCAACCTTGACGTTGATGATGATTTGAAATGCTCGATACATTTTTGAGCGCTGGTTCTGAGCGTCCAGCTATGTAGACTCTGCCACCAGCCCTGTACAGAATAGTAGCCAGTTCAAGACCGACGACTGATGTTCCACCTGTGATGATGAAGACCTTGCCCGTTTGACTAGTTAATTTTTGCTCTGTTGGAGTGGGAGCTGGAGGAAAGAATTGCAAGAAGATGACACCCATAGCGAGTTTAAATCTGCAGAAGGCGAGATTGAGCTAGAGTGGCAGTTCGTGGCACTCTTAGTCTAATAGTCGCAAATTTCGACACAGTGTTTCAGAGACAAGGAAATTCTCAGAATAAGTTCGTGGGATGATGGTGTGTTTATTTATTGAATTGATAAGACGCGAATTTGTTGGTGTTATGTTGGTGAATGTGTGGTCATCCATACGTTCTCACGGCATATAATCAGAATGATAGTTTTACTTTTACACGATCTCTTATTTAGTACACTTGTATACCATATCAATTTTGAAACTTCAAAATGTTCTTTCCCGTTCGTCTCATCGTTATACTACTAGACATCCCCTTCTTAACTTGTCAGTAAATTGGTTAGTGAATAGTAGCAGATGAAATCCAGAACAATTCCTTCAACTCAAGTTCGATTAATATCAGACGAGTTGCAACTCCGAGAGGGATCCAGCACCTCATCTCATTAAAAAATTTCCACTTTCCTCCATTCCCACTCAGTAGTCACTATCGTCATCAGCCCCAGCCCGGACTTGTCCCGCCCCCGCAAAATGTATAGTGGAAGCGAGGGGGGGCTCGCCGTTTATTGACCCGGCATCTCACGTCCACTATCAACCAACAATGAACAACGGCTTCAGCTTTCGGCAAGTCTAGATACGTTATAAGGGTTCATTTTTGAAAGAGTGAAATCTTGATTTGCTGGGAAGCTGAAGGTTAAGCTTTTTTGAGTTGTTGATCTTGAGATTCTGCGGTGTCGAAGAGATTCAAACTTATACTTATATGACAATACCTGACCTGGTTTCCGGCTAAAATGAAGAACTCATCTTGTGGTATCTATGGCTTTCATGAGACAGTAGGCATTGATAGCGATGTCTTACTTTTTTTACTGGAAACTCGAAAGTGATCATGAAGGAGAGAAGCAAAATGCCTATCAAGTCATCGTACGCAAGGGATCTAGTTCTGGAGAAGTACTCTGGGATTCGGGACGTTGTGATGGACCAAAACAGAGAAATATTCGATACGAACCTCAAGGTGGTTTTGAAAGCTGCACCTACTACGTCTAGGAGGTGACATCATGGAATCAGCATGGGGAAACCTGCGAAAAGATTAGCGACTTCTTTACTGCCTATCCACGGTCTGATCATCTTTCTCCTCTGAGTATGAATCAAACTTATATGCCTCATACGGCATTAAATTTTCCGTACCTGGTTCGAAGATATGGAAAATAAATGGAAAGCATGGTGGATTGGCGATGGGGGAGAAAAGCCCCTTTATCTCCGCAAAACCATCACGCTCGAACGAAAACCGACGAGAGCTGTTGCATTTGTCTGTGGACTCGGACATCATCAGTTTAGAGTGAATGGACAGGCGGCTTCAGAGCATGTTCTTGATCCAGGTTGGACGGATTACCATACGACCGTTCAATACGTAGCTCATGATGTTACAGAGCGACTTTCGGTTGGAGAGAATGTGCTTGGGGCACATATTGGGAATGGTTTCTATGCTGGTGATCAGGAGGACCGGTTCTTTTGGCCGAAGTATGAAGATAATACCTATGTTCGTTATGGAAATGGGCTTTGCTTCTTTGCCGAATTGCATCTCTTTTACGAAGATGGATCTCATGTTGTTGAGGTCTCGGACGACAAATGGAGGGTCGCTCCAAGTGCAACTCTGTTAGCAAATCATGCGTCCGAAACTCATGATCGACGTTTATACCCGATAGGCTGGGATGCACCAGGCTTTGATGATAGTTCATGGAAACTGGCAAAAGGACTGACAGGCCCAAGAAGCGCTCTGAAATATCAAAGTCAACCACCAGTTATCCTTCATGAAACTTTCACGCCAATCAAGGAAACCTCTCCACGGCCCGGAACTATCTGTATTGATTTGGGTCAAAGCTCATCTATCATGACTGAGATCGAGGTTGAAGGGGAAGCTGGAAGCGAAATCATAATCAGATATGAAGAAACGACATATGAAGATGACACAATATGTATACCTGATCCATTATTCAAGGAGTTCGAGACAAAAGTGTACTCGAAATTCATCTTGGCTGGAACGGGTGGTAAGGAACATTGGACGCCTGATTTTTGTTTCACAAGTGCGAGATATATAGAAATTGAAGGTGTATGCAATGCGAAAGATACGGAATCGAAATTACCGATACTGCATTCTGTCTGCGGTAGATACGTATCGTCCGCTTCTTCGAGATTGGAAACCATAAAAACCGACAAAGAAGACGACAATGCTCTTCTTTCGACATTGAAGTGGACTTTCTCGAGTAACCTCTTCAGTTACCACACCGATTGCCCTCAAATTGAAAAGTTCGCATGGCTTGAAGTCACTTTTTTCTTAGCACCAGCTACACAATATATGTGGAACATGGAATCTCTCTACACAAAGATACTAGACGATATTCTGGATGCCCAAGAGCGATCAGGTCTCATCCCCACCATGGCACCCGAAATGAGATATATGTGTGATCCCTTACATGATACAATCACATGGGGCTGCGCACTAATCCTCATCCCCGACATTCTCCAACGCTATTATGGAACCACAAAATCCATTGCCAAGATGTACCGAGCAGGCGAACGATACATGGCCTATATAAAAGGCAAAGAGCGTTTTGGTGGACTAATCGAACACGGTCTTGGAGATTGGGGCCGAGGAATCGCGCATGGAAATGCACAAGCAGATATTGAAACAGCTATTTATCACGGATTTCTACTCTGCATGTCGCGATTTGCTTCCCAATTGAACTTAGACGACGAGAAAAGGAGTTGGGAGAAAGAAGCAAAGAGAATTTATGATGTATATAACAAACACTTGTTAGTGACAGACGATCCATCTCGTCCTCACGCTTACTATACATCCCAGGATGACTACTCTAACCGCAATTGCGACGCCGTATGTCAAGCCCTCGCTCTCTAATTTAACATGGTTCCCGAACCGCACATCCCTGCCGTTTAGGCATCCTATCTCTCCGACGTCACGGATGGTAAATTGCGCTCTGGAAAAATCAGTCTGAGGTATCTTTTTAACACGCTTGGAGATCTGGGACAATCTGACCTAGTGTTGCAAATTGCGAGACAGGAGGAACATCCTAGTTATATGCGCTTCTTGCGTAGAGGAGAAACTACTCTACTTGAGTTTTGGCGGAATGAGTGTAGGAGTAAATGTCATGACATGTTGGGGAGTATTTTGGAGTGGCTTTATGTCTATGTCTTGGGCTTGAAGGTTGGGGAGAAGGGATGGAGAGATTTCACTGTGGCTCCTGATTATCACAGCGAGATTGGTACTGTGGAAGGAGAGTTTGAGAGCCCTTATGGGATGATTGGATTGAGTTGGAGTAAGATAGGTAGTGGGATTGAGATGAACTTAAGTGTACCCGTTGGATCAACAGCTACGGTCGTTTTGCCCAAGGATAATTGTCATGTTTTGATTCGCAGACAGCGTTCAGATGATAGGGAATGGGCCAAGCAGGGCAACAGGGTTGAGCTTGAACATGGAGCTTATACCCTGCATTTCTCGATATGAACCCATGTATGAACCCATGTATTTGGGCAAGTTATGATAGTTTAAACCGCCTTAATATGTTAAAAATCAATTTTCATGATTTATGATTCCTCTGTTACTCGTTCAAGCCCCCATTCCAATCTTCGGCCCACATTTAGAACTAATCATGAGGATCCTGTATATACCGCATAATCTTGAACTCTCTGCATCCATGATCGAGTCGAAGCAGATGAGAGTCTCATGTTCCTTGTTTTCATCTTTGAAGACAAAGACAGTCGTTTTGATAAGCTGTCAGAGAATATGATGTATTTTCAACAATGTATGAATTTATATTCAGGTATTTGGCCTCAATACGACTACATTATACGAATTAGGAATGGTAGAAAGACAAGATAAGCACTAATACTTGGTGTATTGATGAAGTGATTATGCCACATGTTGACTATCTGACGCATCATCACTTGGTAAAGTTAACTGAATCACTACTCTGATAACACAAGAATTGCTTCAACAACATATGACAATTGACTACATTTCTAATGCGACAAAAACATTATAACAAAGTCCGAGCTACAATAGAAGGAACAAAGCTATTTACATTGATAAATATGAATATATAAAACTAGGTGAGAACTATGAGGTCTTTGGCTCTTTCCTGAAAAATCACACACTACTGTAGAAGCTGGAAAGATCTTTGAAATACTATAAAGTTGACCTAGATATGTATCATCAAAATTTCTCGACCCAGTATCTGTATTACATTTACAAAGTATTGTTTAGTACACTTGCCACTATCAAGTGATGGAAACAAGACGGAAGCTTTACTATCCTTCATTCATATTCATATAACAGTTCTAGGATTTCAAACCCTTATCAGAAGGCAGAGAGAACTATCTCCAATATATAGCATCAAATCAGATACTAACAGGACTATAGAAGAACACAAGCCAGACGATAACTCTCCAATGTGTGATTCATACTTGAACCTTCACATAACCCAGACCTCACTCATTGTCCATATGAAATAGTAAACCCTAAGATCCAGGCTTTGATGGCCTCAGGACAACTTCAATCCATTTGGCAAAAGTGGCTAGCTTAGTTCAGTTTCTCCCACAACAGTTCTGAACTTGTTTTTACCCTCAAAAACAATCAACAACAACAATATCAACAACATTGGCTTTTCTTCAACCGATTTTGGTGGTTGTTCCTTATTCGAATAGTGTTCGCCTCAGGCTACAGTTTTTTTCAACTCTTCTTAATTAAAATTCTGCCATTGTCGGTTGGGTCACCGCTCGGGCCCTCTGATTTCCATCATGGATAGCTCTATCAACAGCAGCTTATCCCCTCCAACCCCATTTCCTACTTTCGAAACAACCACTACTCCTCTTCCTACAACCAATCTACCAAGTAGAACAAGATCGAGATCAGATACACTTCCTTCATCAACTGAGCGTCCTCAGTTAGAGGATTTACTTCCAGCATCGCGCCGTGATTCAATTAATTCAAATACATCTGATTCAAGTCTTTTGAACGCAGAGCTCGAACGCCTTCGCGCAGAGGTCATTCGGCACGATCGAGAGCTTCAAGAATCTGGCATCGGTCTTGGAATCTACGGAGAAGAAATCGCTGCACAAACTGAAAGTGAGGAATTCAGCTATCGTGGTGTTCAGAGCGCCCGACCATGTGGGTTCAGATCGCAACGATTGCGCCTCGATTGTTTGCTAATGATCTCTTAAAGCTCCTCGTCTGCCATCAGTTCACCAGCCACTTCCAGTTGTTGAACACCCTCTTACTACTGATTTAAGAGCCCGTCGTCGTGGATCGGTTATTCAGCACTCTCGATCATCTTCTGTCTCTTCACTCCCTTCTACTGAAGACCTTCGAGCCTTTCCAGAGCTTGACTACAGACCCATTGTACAAGAGCCTTTCCACAATCAAATTCCACTCACTTCTTCTACCTGCAATCTTCCTCAACTCACCTCGGCGACATACGTTCCACCTCAACTTACTGCCGCTACATACGTTCCCCCACCTCTAGCACCCAAGACACGTAAGGAACGTAAGATGAATTACCAGGGATTCGGTGATCCAAATCAATCCGGCCAACCATCCAACTCTAGACAAGCACCACCATTGCCAGGTCAAGGTATGGCTCATACAAACGGAATGAACGGTCAGATGAACATGGCCGGAATGGCTAACATGATTGGCTTTCCAACTCCTGCTGGACATCAATCTGACCTTAATTATATTATGGTTATGGTTGAAGAATTGAGTCGCCTTTTGGCCGCCAATCAAAAGATTACCGATAGCATCCTTGAGAAGATTGGAAATGTTCGTCAACGAGCCAAAGATAAGAATTTGAGCAACGACGAGCTTCTTGATATCGTTACCGAGGAATTGAATGGTAAGTTACTGCCCCTGCTATAAAGAAGAAGCATAGCTAACAATTCATTAGCTGGTTCAGAGAATCTCGAAATTGAGAACGCTCAATTGCGTAGAGAAGTCGAATCATCCAAGGCTGATGCTGACGAAAATTGGAAGTTGGTTCTTCATGCTGCTGGTATTCTTGAAGATATCAAGGAGAAGGCTCACAATTACAAGTTTCAACATGAGAAGGACACTCTTGCTTGGCACAAGAGTTACCGTGATCAACTTGCTCAAGAACGCAAAGAGAATCTTGAACTCCGATGCCATATTGCGGATATGCAAGCTCATGCTGCAAAGGCCAATGACTACATTAATCAGCTTCGTCGTTATGCTTCCGAGCACAAGATCATTACTGAGCTCACAACCCAAGTTCATCAATATAAGGGTGAACGTCGCTATTGGAAGCGCATGGCTTGTCCCGGTCTCATTGAAGATCCTAGCGAGTGGTCTGATGGTGAAGGTGGTGCCACTGGCGATATCCCTGAGGCTGAAAAAATCGCATGTGCCCCGTGGATTGCTGAACGTGAAGAGATGGCACGCATCCTTAACGGCGATGGTGGATCATCTTAAATCTCTTCATTTTGCATACACAATTACGATAAAATGGCGTTAGGAAGAAGGATTTTTTACGGTACAAAACCTTTCTCATGAAAATTGGCGTAATGGAATGGGTATACCCGATTTCTTTTACTCGATAGCATATACATCTGCATGGATGGATGGATGGATGGATGGTTATGGATAAGGGAAACTTGTTTGATGAAATTCTTGTATTAATGTATTCTGGTTGCATATTGGGAATGGGAATGGAGCCAGCGGTTTCAAGCTGTGCATCAAATGTGGCGAATCTGGTTTCTCTTCTACTTGACGGCAAACACTCACGATATCACAACTCGCTCTCTTTTCTGAGATCATCTTTCTTTCCTTTGCTTCTTCTTCTTCTTTGTTGAAGCGAAGTAAAGGAAATGTAAAAGGTGCAGAGATGTCGATGGGTTGACTAAGGACTTTCCTAAGATTTTATGAAAATGAAATACTTGAATGGGATTGTGATGCGGTCTTTGGGTTGTTTTGTTTGTTGGTAGGTTTGTAGTTCGTTTTATATGGTAGCTAATTCAGCATGAATGGATACGCCTCAGCGCATAATTCACATACTTCACTATACTATAACGTTGGTGTGCTTTATTTATGAATGACAATGCGGGTGGAATGTGATATGGCTTTCTATGCTTTCTATGCTATGATATCCATGCAATACGCACCGTAGTATAATAAATAATTGTCTACCTAGATATTAATAGACACGTATCTCCAATCTATATATTCTCTCGTTTCATCATATATCTTCCATCTTTTATCTTCCATCTTGATTCTTCAAGCATTTCTTGTCTTCCTATCAATTTCATCGTGTTTACATCCATCACGTTTCCCTTAGTTGTGTTTCCACTCATCGTGCTTCCATTCATTGTGTTCTCATTCATTGTGTTTTCATTCTTGTTTCTCTTCCTTTCCTGATTGCTGATTACTAACTTGTATGGTGGGTAGAGTAGATAGAGTGAGCGTAAGAGGTTTATTGTGTATAGTTTATAGTTTATAACTAAGTAAGCGTGATGATATATTGCATCATAATATGACACAATACAATGGAATACATACAATCTGTTCTACCTTGACAAATAATATGATTTTACCTGCTCATCTTAATCTCAATTTTCAACCCCTCGCCTCGCCGCTCGTAGCAAGCTTCTGCCCCTCCCTCTCTCCCATCCTCCATCTCTCCTTCATTCCCCCGGCAAGCTTCTCTTCATCTAACGTCTGTGCCTGCATCCCGAGACGCACCCTATAATGAGATGTATCTGTATTTTAGAATCAGAAGCTGTTCCATAACAAGCCTTTAAAGTTCTTATGAAAGTTCATTTAAGATTCGGAGCACTTGAGGACAGGGCCTATTACGAAATAATACGGCTCTAAAGTTTGAAGACATTCAGACAGAGAAAGAATCCAATCCGGGACTTAGTCTACTCTCTGGGTACTGAGTAATATAAGTTAGCCGAGGTAAAATTTACTATGTTCAAGCCAAAGTTCGCTATATCTATCTTACTTAGCCACGTTCCTAAGCGGACAGTCCTGCTTGAGTGTGAATCACGAGCTTGATTGCCTTTGTGCATAAGATGAACAGGATCAACCAATAGTTGAAGTCGATGCGAGAAATGCATTTCTCTACATGGCCAAAGAGCATTTTATTGGCACTCTATTGGCAGGAGGCGGAGAAGGGTCGACCCGATGTTACTGTCTGGAGCGGAAAAGATAAGCTTACATTACATTACGATGATTCGTAGGATCTCTGAACTGTACATTGCTCAATTGGAGACAAGTTAAAATTCAATCATAGCAATGACCTTTGGACACTAGATCTATTACGGCCTGACTGAAGTATCCCTGCAAGATTTCACTGATGTCCAGCATCCCCCTCTCCAAGATCTCTTATCATCTAGAGGTTTCTGCTCGACTAAGACTACATGTACTGACTGAAGCCAACGTAATGAGTTCACCAAGCCCCAATCTTGCTCAATACGGAGCTGAGCTATTCCAAGCTGCGAGCACAGAGGAGCACAGAGGAGCACGAGCAAGTTGGCCACGTTCTTGACGGTCTATTCGATAACTCTGACGAACGACAGGCCTTTACTGAAAGGTTCTTGGAGCTTCGCTCGTTCGGCAAAGCGGCTCTCCCGTCGATTCGAGTGATGCAACAGTCAATGCCAGTCCCAATAGTGCCCCAAGCTCGATCCCAAGCAATCCGGGTACACCGCTTAAAGACAGCGTCACACAGCTTCTTCCCCTGATCAATGCCAAATCGTCACAGCAGTCCCCTCTACTTGTGTTGTTTAAGAAAGTCGAATTACTATTCAAGTGCGGCCCAGATACAGCTCTCTTCATCTTTTTGAAGCTCCAGCTCCATATAAAAGAAAAGACCTACAAAAGGACTGGCGCAATCATCGAGATAAGTATTTTCTCCCAAGAGGAGACCGACTTCTCTCACGGTCAAGATCAATCATTACTTTGGAGGTCATGCAAAATGGCTGCTACCCTTGTCCTCCTCTTCGCTACGTCTGACGACCCCGTATCCTTACACAACGCCTTGAAATCGCAATCCCACAGCCTTGGGGGTCTGCCGAATTATGATTCCGTCAGAAAGACGCCTTCCGCCTCACTTCTCCTGGCCTTTCGGCGAGCGAAACTAGCTGCTCAGACTAATAACCAAACTACTATCCTCGCGGTTACCCTTGTGGACGTTCATCTATTATCATAAAGTTAATATATAATATAAACAAGACTATAAACGTACTGGCATAAGAAGTGCCTAAATCGTATCGTGCTCTTGCAGATGAGAGCTATATTCCTCATTCCACATTCTATTATTATACTTGGAAACGATTCTTCAAGAAAGCCAAGGCTCAAGATCAATTGTATCTCAGACGATGCAAAGAAAAAGGCTCTTGTTGAGCATCTCTTTGATATATATTCAATTCAATCTCGAGTCTCTAATTCGAATAAAATTTATCTCTTCACTAATCTTTCGTATCACTCAAAGTCATTTTGAGGCTCCTAATTAGAATCAAACAAAAGTTTCAAAGAGATCCTGTTCAGAACTCGTAGTACAAAGAATCAAATATTAGACTGAGACTATTACAAGAAAAACCTTGTGACAAAATTATATCTTGATTTGAGGTGAGTATCCATACATCCATACACCCCATAAAATCATATCATACCTATAATACATAATTTCATCTCTTCTCATCCCATATCAACTCATTCTTTCCTCTCTCGCACCATCCCACCATCCCATCTCATCCTCTCCCAAATTCACATGCACACTCCATCCACCTATCCAGCTTTCAACCCCAAACCACATATAAACATTATTATTTTACCTCCTTCTTTTCCTCATCCCCTTCCCTAACCCTCCCCATATATACCACAATTCCCACTCATCCCAGCTAAAAACTCAGAATTCTCTTTTAAAAAGCATATACAAAGAACAAAAAATTCCAAACAAGAATCCCAAGGTAGGTGTAAAAATTAACGCATTATTTGCTTGCGCTGAAAATAAAAATAAGTAAGGGTATATAGATGAACAGAATTCGAAGTCGAATCCGAAGCTGAAGCCAAAACCGGGATCGAAATCAAAGGTCCTCGGACCAATCGAAATTAAAAATCGAGAAGAAAAAAAAAAGGTATAATGCAACGCTTCGCTATGCCTTTAAAGAACAAAAAAAGCAACGCAAGTCTATTCAAGACTATATGGTATAAAACAGCACAATCTTCCAAGTATTAAGCGCCTCAAATCCAATCTCTGTATATCCCAGAGCCACTACATCATCATTAATCTCGTAGTTCTCCTTTCCATCCTTGTCGTTTCCGCACCCAATCCAGCACCCAATCCCCCTTTGCGTGATTCCTGTGCTCTCCTGAAAGCATCCCGCTCACAATAAATCTTCCCGCCCATCTCGAAATAATCATGTCTCAAATTTCTCCTACAATCCGCACAATTCAAACAGCTCGGATGAAACTTCTCCTTCTTCTCGCTTTCCAAATATTGTCCCTCGATACCCCTGTCACAACCAGAGCACATTGAATTATTCAATTGATGATAATGATGTTCACAATATGGCGCATCATCATGAACGTAGAATTCCGAGGTAAGGAATGGAGCTCGACAAGTTGTGCACACGAAGCATGGCTTATGATAGCGACCAGTTAGACGTCCATCTGCCGAAGATACGGATTTGCCTTTTATGGGAAGCGTGCAAGATTTGCAATTACCTTTTGAAGTCGCAGGGCGGCGAGGAGCGGGCAAAGGTTTGTTCTGATCGAGGAGTGGAGCTGTGTGAGATCTTTGGAAGCCGTTCATAGGGGCTGGTGAAAGATTCCGTAATCGAGGATTCAGTGGCGCAGGTGAGGGGTCACGATTGCGGGGTTTGAGAGGCGCGGGTGGGGGATCACGAGGTGTAGGCGATAGGCGATTGACAGGATTGGGGGCGTAATCTGGGGATTGAAAGGCGGGACTCAGAGGCGAGTATGGTTCTTGTTCTTTGACTGGTTCTAAATCGCTTGGTCTGGGGTACGTTTCGTGTGATGAAATATTTGCCATAGACGAAGTAATTTCAGACATGAGATCAGACATTCTGGGATTTGATTGCTGTCTCCTGTGGTAATCGCTTTCCACTGTGGATGGAGGGCTTGACCGTGAGCTACTTTTACTCCCTGCAGAAGTGGAAGAAGTATATGAATGAGTGGATGATTGAGAATTAGATGCAGAATGATATGGGTTATTAGCACCAAATTCTGCTTCCAAGTTGATATTGGGCAATGGTGGGAGATCTCCAGCTTGATGTCCTGATCTTCCTCTAATGAGACTTGCACCTCGCGGTGGTAATGCTCTTGATGTATCAGGGCCAGAGATTGATGTTTTCCGTCCTCTGTCATTCGACTCTCGTGACCTATGACTTGATATCGATTGATTTCTACGTGACGCATGAAAATCTAGACTTTCCTTTCGTCGAGGAAATGTTTGTGATCTTATAGCTTCTTGACGTCCGGGTTCCTGAGAATCTTCTCTCACTTCAGGTGATAGAATACCATATCCTTTGTTGCGCGGTGGCATTGGAAAATGATTAGTCGAGCTATTTGTTGAAGTTCTAGAATGACCAGAGCTTGTCGAGAGTGTTCGATCGATTTTCTCAGGCTCCGCAGTCAAAGGTGGTGAAATTATGTCATCTGGACGTCCCATACTAGGTTTTCTATTGTACATTGGCTGTTCTTCATGAATAGGAACCTTCCTTGAGTCAATCGCAAATGGTCCTGGGGTATTTGTAACGACTTTTTGCAAAGACGCAACACTTCCAACTACATTTGGATTCATATAGGCTTGTGAATTTGTGGATGCGAACATCATTGGATCCGCCTGTTCAATTCTCGGCGAGTGGGCGCCATATGCACTCTTAAGTCTAGGCGATCCCGTTACTTTTGGTGTAGGAAAGCGAGGGAAGGCAGAGTCTAGATTCGATGATAATAGAGCTGGGGAAATAGGTCTTTGTATGGGTGAAGAATCGTTAGCGCGCGAAGACTTTCCGAATGGTAATCGAAGGCGATCATGTGGAGTTAATGGTGAAGCACTTCGAGAGGGAGATGCGCTACTTGCTGGTGTCAATTGATCTTGTTGGAAGAATGGACGATCTATTGATGTTATAATTAGTATACATTTCAATGATTCAATAGCTCTTCTTCAACATACTCGCAGCAGATGTATCAACCCTCGGAGGCATTGTCCTTCCTGGTTTCAAAAGATTCGATCCATTGGAATATGATTGCTGATTATATGGCATTCTGTCGAAAGTAGTATTGAAATCAAGTGGTGGTGTAGCTACATGAATAATTAATATTGATACCCCATTTATATCATGAACCTCAAAACTTACGTTCTCCAGCAGAAGGAGGGCCTGAGCAAATATGCTCCCCCATCATAGCAATTTGAATATCCCTCGCGCAACTCGAACATTTTATTGTTGGTAGAAAACTCGACGATCTCATAAAGTCTGCCATCGTGAGCAAGATAATTTTTCTTTGATTATGCCAACCTCTCAATTCCCTCGATTGATTCTTAAATATTGATCATGCAGCGGTTATGTGATTTTATGTTGGTCTCTTATTCCTTCGTCGATCGATGAAGTGGAGGCGGTAAAAAGCTCGGTCTAGAGAGGGGGAGGATGAAAGACCTGGTGATTTCTGAAGTGAGTGAAGGAAGTTTATGGAGAATGACGATATTATGAATGTTCAATTGTTTCGTTTCTGATTCCAATATATTACATTAAATCTTCTAGAGATGATCTTCAAGCTCAATTGGATCTGATCGCAGTAATGTAAAGAGTTTTGATTAGGAAGGAAATTCTTTGTGAGGGATATTGAAGAATGAATGAATTTAGTGAAGTGTCAATGCGATTGAAGGACGAAGACGAAGATATGGTATATTGTAATGTAAGTTGGTATATTGTAATGTAAGTATGTATCGATAGAATTCCTACTTGAAAGATTGGATGGGAATGAATGACAAGATGTAAAGATTGATGGATAGGTATGAATGAATGTTATGCTTGCTGCTCGAGTATTGCTGTAAGGACTGACTGTTACTGTGAGAGAGTATACGTGTGCGTGTGCGTGTGAGTGCGTGCGTGTGTGTATGTGTGTATAGGTAGGTAGTGAAGATAAAAACAAAAACAAAACGTGGAAAAGATCAGGACGAACGAATGTTTGATAGTTGGATGAAACTCCCACGTCCTAGTATAGTGCGATGTGGAGAAAAGAAGAAAAGAGAAGATCTTCTTGAGGACCTAGGTAGTAGTAACCAGGTAGGTATCTCTCTCATGGATGGACGATGGACGATGGACGATGGACGATGGACTATCATATCATGAACCTGCGCAAGCTTTCACACTTAGAATATCTTTCCGTCCTCCCTCTCCTCCCCCCCTGGTCCAAGTCACATCCGAATCCAAAATGGGATGAAAATGGATTCAGGTACAAGAAACATGATGACACGTCCTCGATGGTGAGCCGTGCTGGCTTCAAGATTGAGGTTATTGTAACATCCAAGTCCCATAGCATAAACCTTCTCGGGCCATGATTGGTTCATGTTTAATTATCTATTGTTGCGGATAAATATGATTTGATTGAATTCTTACCCAATCAATTGGTGAAATGGCGATGGAACGATGGTGTTAGTAGTGTTACTTAATGATATCGATGAGATATCTGGTTTCATTGGTAAGGTTTTTTTGATCATGAATTGAATGCTTATTATGAGTTCGATGTCTCGAGTAATGAATTGATGGATGATTGGATATTGAGGAGAATAGATTTACTTCGGCACATGGTATTAGGATGAGGATATGGAAGGATTGGAAGCAATGGAAGATGCCATAGAAAGAAATGACTCGAGAGGTCAAAGCTACGTGTGGTTGTAGATGAACTGAGTAGTGCCGGTATGTATTGGTAGAGGTATGTATTGTGTATCTTACCTTTGTGTATGGATGGTTTATTGCAAGATGACATTGTATTTAATATCAATCTGATATCTCTCGACCTGATTACTGTATGTATCTATTGGGCTCCAACTTCAAAGAGAACATTCATGAATACCTACCTACTACTAGGCAATACATAACTAGACACTCCCAGAATATATCCTCACACCATATCACCACCAAATATCCTACATACAACATCATCCCATGCCCCTCTCTCAATCATTGAACTCTAACATTTACCTTTCCACCACTTCTCCGTCCCAGATTCACGAAGCTTCATCTCTCTCTCAATTTCAATTTGGTCCGTCCGTACGTGCTCCACCGCCTCCACTCGATACATTCATCTCATTCATCTCATTCATCTCATTCATCTCATTCATCTCACTCATCGCAATATCCAGAACCACTTTTGGCACTTTAACCCTCATTGGGCCTTATCACCGGCCCTCCAAATATCAGGGGCCATGGAAAGGTCCTAGTGCAATCTATTCCGTCCGTCCAGTCCATAAAACCCAGGGATAAAAATCAAGGTTCATCGGACGATGCGATATGTCAGGTACACGCAAAGATCCTAGACAGCTAGGGAAACCTTTATCTGAGAGTAACCCAAAGGATCCACACCATCACCATCACCATCACCATTACCATTGACACGAAACAAACTGATGGCCTTCTTCCAGTGCGAAGTTTATCGCTCAATTTACCGTTGCATATTTTACCTTTTTTTTCTCTTCCTTTTTTTTGACTCCATACCTGCATGCATGATAGAAACCTAGGTGTGTACGCAATTGAAGAACCAAAATTAAGAAAACGTGGTTTCAGATGTCGCGCGCCTTTAATGCGAATCCATAATGATGTCAAGACATAGGGAATTAGTATATATCCAAAACATTCTATTCCTTCCATGCGACTTTCTATGCCCAATTGATTTTCGTGAAAATCTCTGGTACTCTGTCCGCGACATACTAACGCTTTCGATGGTGGGAAGAGATAGCTTACCTAGTATCTAGTATAGTATCTAGTATATAGTATCTAATATCTAATATCCAGTATCTCCTACCTAGTCATGAAGGAGTATTAAAGTATCTGATAAATCGAATCATTTGAATTGAACGCTCCATAAATCTCCCAATGGAGAATATCAATTATCAAACTTGACCATTTCAAGTCCTTGCCGCCGTGAACCTAAGATTGGACCGCCGGACCCTGACGGTGTGATAGGGTATTATTATAGATAGGTGTGATCTGTAATGGGTAGAGTACAGAGTTGCATGTCGTATTGATAGGTAGAGGTAGTATAAATAGAGATGCTTGAGGAGGTGTTGCTTTTGCTTTCGATCCGAAAAACGAAGTTCTACTAATGCTGTGCATTGCTGTTATGTATTATCAATAGAAAATGCACTGGAAGGAAATTAAAGAGTCGACTCGTAACAATTCTGGCTGATTCTTCATAAATTGGTAATGAATCCAACACAGACAGACATTTAGAATTTTTTCCCTTTCGATAGCTTCAATATTCTCAGTCAAACAACGGCCACTCTTTACAGTTCGTCACTGATTCTCCCCCGTTAATCTGTCGGCGGCTTACTAGCCCCTGATCTCCACCTTACATTTCCTGAAATGGCGCTACTCAATTTATATGAAGTTGATCCCCTTCTATTCAGGAAAATTTTCAACCGGAATTTCTGGTCTTTGGCCCGCAAAGATGGGGGATATGAAGTTCTATCGTGCTGTCTTTTCTCTTCAATTCAGCTTGTTGATGATAGGAATCATAGGAGGGACCTCTTTGAGTCTCTGCCCGTCAACAGGTAGTATCGCAAGCATGTGTATCGTGTGTAGTATGGAAGAAGATTACAACGGGATCATTTTCGACCTTGATGAATCCGGACTTGGTCTCTTCGTGAGTAATAATTTCTGTTGATCAGGGACCTTCCTTCTTTCCCTCTTGTTCAATTGGTCAACACAAGAATTCATCGTGTAGAGCAGATTTCCCATATACTCTTCCATGCATATTTTTTACCTACCTACCGACAAACATTTTCTTCCACGCCGTAAATGTCGGTATAGTGTCCAACAGCCTCTCTCCGAACTTACTGAAACATACAACACATTGGTTGGAAAACACAACAGTTGTAAATGATTGAATGCTCAGTCACCTATTTCCAACACCAACATCAATTTCCACATTGGATACTCAAATTCAGGCTCTTAGACACATAAGGCCAACCAAATGTTCTCACAATGCCGCTTGTGCATCTCATCACACCTCCTTTCCTTGTCGACAATTCAAAAAAACACGTGTTGTGATTTCCTCCACGCAATGAGTAATAAAAACTGTTGAAATGCCATTGATGGAAATATATCTGCATGTAGTGTTCTGACCGCTACTTTGCTTCATTTCAATCGTGCTATTCTATTGATAATATACATGAATTCTGTACTAACGGGCGCAACCGCGATGCGAAATTGCGTAGTCTTTGGGAACGAAATGTTGGGAAGGGAAGGTAAGGAAGGGACGGAGGGAATATTCTTCCGCGATGGCATCTTTGATATTAATTGATCAGACAATTGAATTTTGAGATATCGAATCAATGAGGTGAGAAGAGTGAGGGACCATCAAGTACGTATAGAGATATCTAAATAACCAAAATTGACGAATAGGATAAATATCATGGTCGGTGAGGATTGAATGGTGTAATATGAAATAACAATATATCCATC
This sequence comes from Botrytis paeoniae, assembly GCA_004786145.1. Classification (NCBI taxonomy): domain Eukaryota; kingdom Fungi; phylum Ascomycota; class Leotiomycetes; order Helotiales; family Sclerotiniaceae; genus Botrytis; species Botrytis paeoniae. Next base: position 142,122 of record PQXI01000012.1, on the reverse strand, counting down.
CTATAGGCGAATTCGTAAGCCAAGTTGATAGCCACCTTGAGGTCGTGGAGATACTCTCTTATCCAAATGAGATTGTGAAGCATGCGGTCTCTTCTGTTGTGATCATTGCCATCTTTGCACTTTTCTTCATAATACCATACCATATCATACCATACTATACCATACTCAGTACAATACATAGGGTACAATAATATTCTCCCTATTTCTCCACAACTACTAGGTAGATACTCCAGATCTCCGCAAGACATCACAGCACAATCATGGAGAAATTGATATTTTCTTTCGTTGATCGTTATCGATATACATACAGTACTAGGTACATCCACACTATCTCATCCAATCAACGACGCATATTCTAGCCAGCAAAGCTAACCCACTATTACCAGACGGTACCTTAGATTATAGTGGGGGGAGATACGGAATTCGGACAACGGATGTTACCACGACGAATTTAAAATGATGAGACTCCCCACGAATTTCAGTCTTCCATTCAATAACCATATACTTCGAATCAAACTCGACCGTCGATTAAGATCAACCGCCAAAGCAAAACCCTTCCAACACTCAACTTAAGTCAATTAAACAGATCGCACTTACGAGTGTGATCACCCCGTCGTCAAGACGTTTTCTAATCTTCTTAACTCGTACGTATTGAATTTATTTTGATAATGTTTTTGGAGGAATGAGCTCTTTCTGCCGTGGATGAGGGATGGGTGAGGGAGGAAGAAGGAACTTCCTGTGCACCTATACTCTCAGTTGCACTTGATGGATTGGAGTTTTTGTGGTTGTCATCCGCCGCTTGCTACCTTCCATGGTTTGCGATGTTTACATGCGATCGCGGGTGTATCTTACCTTCTCCTCGTCAATGGCTTCACATTCTCTTGGATAATGAAGGAAGGGACATCCTATGCGTTCATTTTGTATTGATTCTGCGGTTGCTGCCTTCCATAAGTCTCATTGTTTGCATTGCGGCATTCAAGCATCTTACGATCTCCTCGTCATTCATTTCACACTTCCTTCCTAATATGCACCTCAACCTCTCACAACTCCCCATTGAGGGAGGAACCTCTTTACAATACGGCATACTAACAAGTCATTCACAGATCGCACCATCCTTTTGCTGGTGCCCGTTGCTCTTCTCCAGCAGGAGCATCGGACTCGCCGTTTGTTAGATAAATAGTCTTGCAATCAACAGAACCCTTCTCCAATACACAACATTTGCATCACTTTTTGTCTATACATCTGTACCCATCAAAACTCGAAAACATTCATACAATTGCAATTCTTGCTTTACCTACACATCTACATCAATTCTAAAATACTCTCAAACATCTTTACGTTAAATCAAGAACTGTCAAGCACTTTTAAGAACTTTTCGAGTTTTCAAATCAATCAAGATGGCTCCTCACGCAAACGGCTCCAGCAACACCAGCACTATGGATGGTGCATCCTCCCAATCCTCTAACCAAGACTTGTTCACCGTCAGCTCTCCTAACGTTCTCTACACTGATGATGAGATTCGCTCAAAGTACAATTATCGTACTACCGCTGTCACTCAGTCTGCTAATGGTAACTTTGTTGCTACTCCCAAAGAAACTGTCTATGACTTCAAGGTTGAACGTAAGATCCCCAAGACAGGTATGATGCTTGTCGGTTGGGGTGGAAACAATGGTACAACTGTCACTGCCGGTATCATTGCTAATCGTCGTGGTCTTTCATGGGCAACTCGTGAGGGTACCCGTGAGCACAACTACTATGGCTCTGTTGTCATGGGTTCAACCATGAAACTTGGTACTAACGCAAAGACTGGTGGTGATGTCAACATTCCTTTCCACAAAGCTTTGCCAATGGTTCACCCCAACGATTTGGTCATTGGTGGCTGGGATATCAGCGGCTTCAACTTGTCTGATGCCATGGATCGTGCTGGTGTCCTTGAACCTACCTTGAAGCAACAAATCAAGAAGGAAATGACTGACTTGGTTCCACTTCCTGGTCTTTACTACCCAGATTTCATTGCTGCCAATCAAGAAGATCGTGCCGACAACCTTATCCCAGGTAGCAAGGCTTGCAATGAGCATGTTGAAAAGATTCGTCAGGATATCCGGTAAGCATTCACTATGTTTTACCCTTCATTTCATTACCATCTACTAACGTTCTTTTCACAGTGACTTCAAGGCCAAGAACGAACTCGATAAGGTCATTGTTCTCTGGACTGCTAACACTGAACGTTTTGCTGAGCTTATTGATGGTGTTAATGACACTGCTGATAATCTCTTGAAAGCTATCGAGAACGGACACGAAGAAGTTGCTCCTTCCACTATCTTCGCTGTTGCTTGCATTCTCGAAAACGCACCTTTCATCAACGGTTCTCCACAAAACACATTTGTTCCTGGTTGCATTGAGCTTGCAGAGAAGCACAACTCCTTCATTGGTGGTGATGACTTCAAATCTGGTCAAACCAAGATGAAGTCTGCTCTTGTCGACTTCTTGATCAGTGCTGGTATCAAGCTCACTGCTATCTCCAGTTACAATCATCTTGGTAACAATGATGGAAAGAATCTTAGCTCTCAAAAGCAATTCCGTTCCAAGGAGATTTCTAAATCCAATGTTGTCGATGATATGGTAGCTGCCAACAATGTTCTCTACAAGGAAGGTGAACATCCTGATCATTGTGTTGTCATCAAGTACATGCCAGCTGTTGGCGATAACAAGCGTGCCCTTGATGAGTACTATGCTGAGATTTTCATGGGAGGTCATCAAACCATTTCGTAAGTCATATTTCAATCAATGCTCATTCTATACACTTGGCTAATCACACATAGTCTCTTCAATGTTTGCGAGGATTCTCTTCTTGCTTCACCATTGATCATTGATCTTGTTGTCCTTGCAGAGATGATGACTCGTATTCAATGGAAGGCTCATTCTACTGATGGTGCTACTACCAAGGATTACAAGAACTTCCACAGTGTTCTGAGCATTCTCAGTTATATGCTAAAGGCACCTTTGACTCCACCTGGAGCTCCAGTTGTTAATGCACTTGCCAAGCAACGTGGTGCTCTGATTAACATTTTCCGTGCTTGTGTTGGTCTTGAACCAGAGAATGATATGACCTTGGAACACAAGCTTTATTAGGCTGTGTCTCTGGTTGGAAGTTGTGGATTGTTCGAATTCATGGTGGTGGGATTTTGATGGATTTTTGAGTTGCTTACTATTCTTGTTTACCTCATGGTGATACCTAAGTACCATGCATTCATTCATTACCTAGAATAGTTTTATCGAAAATGGAAGTGCATTAAACCTTCAAACATTACTCCTCTTCTGGATTGTGTAAAAATCTCCGATGTTTCCTAGTGATCCCAACTGATACATTTTGGTGTTCGTGCCGGGAATTTATTAGTTGGGAAAGGAGTGAGGAAAACGGTGAGTAGTGCGAATTGCCTGAACACCTGTTTCACATCCCAATGAATATGTTCACCTTTGACCATCAAATTTTCCGAAATCTCCGAATCATCATCTCATTTGTCTTTGAAAGGAACATTTACTCCATCTCATCGATTTCGCACTTAGCAAATCTCATCGATCAAATTGTGATCCAAGCAGATTCCCATTAGTGTACAAGGTGAAGGAAGGTGTCTCGAGGGTGTTGAGGTGTATCGCGAAAGTAGAGTGGATGATTCGAAATCTTGATGAATTGGACTCTGGTGCTGCCAATGATTTGGTAGAAGGTTCCTTTTGGGGACTGGATCTTTTACAGGTATTTTTTTTATTTTTATGTTGATTGTTTTGTTGCTTTTGGGGGGGGGAGGGGCGGGAGAGAGAAAAAGTCTTTGGGTTTTCTGGATTTTGTATTCTTCGTACCATGCATAATGCATACCTTGGTATTTCCGTTTGTAATAGTGCTGTCTTCTTGTATTGACCGTGGAGGTAGATTTGGAGGTTGGAGGTTGGAGTTCAGAGATGATATACAGCTAATGATTGTGTTTGTGTACGGGTAGAGGAGTCTTGATTCTTGTGTATAGGTAGATAACATCTAGGTAGGGGAGGAATTCTTCATTTTCGGGGGATCTTTTGATGCAAAGAAGAGGTTTTGTTTGTAATTTTTAGATCTAGATTGGGAGGGAGGGACGGTATTTTTTTCTCTTCACATTCGATTTTTCTCGAGATATTCTTCTGATTGTTTTTTTTTTTTTTTTAGGAATTCCCTCCTTCTGTGGGCATTCTAACTTTCGGATTCTCTTTTTTCTTTATTTAAGATTTGAGATTTAAGATTTATATTTTTCCTGCTCTGTAGGTATATTTGTTCACCATTCTTCTCGGGATCAGATTTTTTGTGACCTTGTTGGGTTGATTTACTTTTTCTTTTACACTCTTTTATTCATTGAATGCCCTGACTTTACTATATTGTTCTCTTTTTGATGATCTTCTGATTGTTAGTTTGTGTAGGGGATGCCTTCTGAGGACTTTCTACTTTCGGAAAGGTGCTTATCTTCTTCTTCTTCTTCTTCTTCTTCTTCTTCTTCTTCTTCTTCTTCTTCTTCTTCTTCTTCTTCTTCTTCTTCTTCTATATACATTCTTCGTTATCTTCGCAGGATCGGGTTTTTTGTGATCTCGTTGAGGGGAGTTTGGTTTTTATCTTTGATTGTGAGGTGAGTTGAGATGGGTTGAGTTGTGTGGATTTGTTTGATGCTATATACATTCATATTACTGGTAATAATTTGTACTTCATACCTTCTGCTTGTGCGTATGATATATTTATTGCGCGTGTCAAGTTAGAGGTGGACTGGATAATTGTTTATCTCCTGTTGATTTGGAAAGTGTGGTAACTAATCTACATTGAAGCTTTCGAATGTGAAAGTTTAGAAACTGAGAGCGATTAGGAGAGATTAGGAAGAGAAAATGTCGTCGCAATATCCTTCGATTCAGAGTTTCTTTCGGAAGGAGGTTAAGGGGAATGAAGGAATGTCTGCTTTGAATGTGGTGAGAGAGCAGCGGGGAGGGGATGGGAATAGGATAGGTGATGGATTTTGTAGGGATGGTGGTGGAGTAGAGAGTGGTGGGAAAGATGGGAAAGATGAGAAAGATGAATTAGGAGATGGCTTCACGGTGAGTTCATACAAGAGATTGAGCAGCTTGGGCTATTTTATGCAGTTTCCTTCAATTTTGACTTTCTTTTTGCATTTGGAGATTTTGTCTTCTCGAATCTTGATGGTTCACATTCAATACTATGTCTTGAGGTTTGTGATTGTGTAGTCGGGGTGCACTTGGCTTCTGCGATTGAGCGAGAATAGGGAGAATGGAGAGAGAAGATGAAGAAGGCGGAAGTGGGAGTCCATGGAGAGATGGAGAAATTGTATTGATGAGAGTTTGATGACTGACATACTTGGTGTGATAACAGGAAGAAGAATTAAATGAGGCCATGGATCCTTTGGCTAAAAAGTGGAATCCGAGTAGAGAGTATGAGAGTATGGCAGTGGGAGAGTTGATTCCTGGTATGTACTTTTTGATTGTTTCTCTGTGTTCTTGGGGGACTTATGAGGATGCGCCTGCTCGAGACTTTACTACTACATTGCATCTCTTGCATGTAATTCATCGAAGTGCTCTGCAGGATCCAACAACTGGCAGAGAGGGAACTTATGAAGGCTATTGAGCACATTCTGTGAGGAACTTACCAACTCATAACGTTCTAGGACCAAAAGCAGTCACTTTTATAGGTAGAGTGGTTAGGTTTGCGACAATTGTTGGTAAAAGTGCCAAACAACCAAGAGCTAGGGGATGGCATTATGTTGGTGTTAGGGGAGAGGGTGGTGTTGTTTCGGTGAGTGGCTTTTGATTTACTTTTCATGTCTTGTCTGCCACTGAACTTAATCGCCACTGAAATGAACGTTCTTTTATTCACACTTTGCCAAAAAATATTGCTCCAGACTGACACTAAACCCCCAATACAGATAAAACTATATTTCGCAAACCAATCCTACCCCCTCAAGTTAGGTCAACTTCTCTCAATCTGGACAGCCTTCATATCTGATACTTCGAAAGCCGACGGTACATCTACAGCTGGTATTCTCGTTTGCGCAAACTTATTTCCTGGTCGCAATACGAGTGATCACTTGATGATTCATACTCATTCCGGTGCTGCAGATGTCTGTCGTATTCCTCTTGGTTACATTAAGGGCGAACCATTACCTGGACTCATGACATTGGAAGCTTATCTGAATGGAGGATACGATGGAGTTCTAGATCTGAAACTACTTGTTTGTGTAAAGAGTATCGGGGCCAAGAAGAAGATTGTCAAGAAAGTTGGAGGGGAATCAGATCTTATCGAAGTAATCCTCTTTGATCATACCGGCGAAACAAAAATGAAATGTTGGTCGGATTTAATCGAGAGTGTGAAGGAATGGATACCAGGAAAAACTATCCTACTAGTTTCAAATCCATTGCATAAGCTTGATTATGGAGGTAAAGGAACAATAGGTTGGGGAAGAAACACAATGGTAGATGTGGAACCGGAATTTGCAGATGCGAATTGGTTGAGAAAATGGGCAAATGGATTGATGAGGAAAGAGAGTATAGGAGTGGGATTTCCAAGTGAGGTTTGGGGAGAGGAAGATATTGAGGAAGCGATTTATGGTCCTAGGACGGCATTATTTGGGCTGAGAGATGTAGAAGAGTGGGTTAGTAGAAGTGAGGGAGAAGGAGAGGATTTCACAGGGTGGATTAGTGTTGTGTTGGTGGAATTGAGCTTGGTGAGAATTTGGAGGAGAAATATGTTGTTTTGTGGGGAATGGTTTGTTTTCTTTTCCTGTTTTTCTTTCCAATCTTTTATTTCCATGAACTCAGAATTTGGATAAAGATTCTCACTAACTACCACCACACACAGCTGCGGTATACAACTCTACTCCCCCACCCCCAGTCTCAAATGTCCGCACTGCTCGAAGTCTCTACAACTCATCATGAATCCAAAAATCATCACGACATTAATCGATGAAACGGGAATGATAAATGGAGGGAAATTAGTTTGGAGTGAGAATGCGTGGAGGGAATTATTGGGGAGAGGGGCAGAGGAGCTTTGCGAGATGGGAGTTGAAGAGATGAAGATGTTGGAGTGTAGGATGGTGGGGTTGAGAGTTAATTTGTGTTTTGGGTGGGTGGGGAATGATGGAGGAGAGAGAGTTGGGGGGAGATTGTGTGTTTTGGGGGTTAGGAGTTGAGTGGGGGTTTTGTGGATGAGAATAAAGTGGTATGAGGATAGGGATCAAGATAATGATAATGATGTGATGGCTATGTGGGATGCCATTCGCTAAAGGCAGTATTAGTGCTAGTGCTATTGCTATCTGCTCATATGGATGTATATGCGTGGATACTCAAAACCTGTATCAAGCACACCTCAAACGGAAAAGGAAAGGAAGTAATAAATTCGCTAGATATAATCCAACCTTCGCTATGTATATCGACATTATATTCCGTATTGTCATAGTTTCACATTTTCGTAGCTGGATAGCTAAATAGCTCGTTGAATCTAGCCCTTTCCAAGTTTGAAAACTACGATGTTCGGGTGTGAAGATGAAGATGGAGATGAATTTGGATGTTTCATGTAATACAGATATGATCTCGTTATTGAACCTTTTATACCTATGGTGGGAATCATCGGTTTTGGAAAAGAGGGATGGCATGTTAGATATTAGATGATATTGAGATATTGTAAGTAAATGGGTACGTAGATTGGATGGTTGAAGATGGAAATGGAAATGGGACTTTAGGTGTTTGGGGATAAGGAGAGCGATTTTGGATTTTAGCTGGAATCAAATGGCTCTGAAATGGTTTGACTTGCTGTTGGGTTGTTTGTTTGGGTGATGTGTGGGTAGTGATGGGGAGGGATTTTATAGATAGAGGCGGAGGGGGAAAGGGTATGAGGGAAAAGAGAATCGAGGTGGTGAGGATAGTGAATGGGAAAGTGGAAGAGAGGTGAGTAAAAAGGGGTGGGAAGAATGTCGAAGAGAGAATAGAGACAACGGTGAATCAAGGAAGTTTCTGGGAAAGAAGATAAATGAGGCAATTAGATTGTAATTCTGGGGGTTTATAAAGAATACCAAAAAAGTATTGAATCTTAGTAGATCAAAATACGAGGAGCATGGAATGAAGAGATTGAATGGGGATGGAATTCTTTTATGGCTGATCGGTATTTATTTTTCTTACAGGAGGGAGTGGATAGAGCGGAAGAAAAGGTTGAATGATGAGCCGGCTTTCGATATCTGAGTTCGGTGGCCTGGTGGAAATTTGACAGGGAAGAGGAGGAGAGGAGGTGTATATAAACCTCCATATTTCTCAAAAAATGTTTCCTGATTGGTTAGAACTCAGATACTGCTGGAGAATGTCTATATTAGGATACTGGTGGAGTGGAATGATACGAGAGTGTTTTCCTGTGTGAAAGGGGGGGAAGAGTATCTATTGAGGGAGGGATAGGTTATGGTTATTTTGAGGGGAGATTTTGAATTTGAGAATTGATGATAGATGTTCTTCATTGGTATAGAATGAATCTTTTTATATGAGATTCGGGTTATCGTCGGAGGTTTCTTTTTGTTGTCGATTCTTGTACCTGTGGTAATGACTATGCGATTGCAGGAAAGTTGTTATGATGAGGTTGAGAGTAGTGAGATGGGATGAAGGAACGATTCGATTCGATTTACTTGTGGCTTGATAGATCGGTGGTGCAGAGAGTAGAAAGAAGTCTTAAACCACTCATGTCCGTGTTTGCAGGAATGAGTTGGAGAGGTGACGAGTGGAAAAGGGGGAGATATTTATAATAGGGGAGGAGGATGGTATGGTGGGGAAGGAGATGAATCTTGCCAGGGTTTATTAAGGTAGATGGAAGATGGAAGAGTTAATGAGGTGAATAGTCTGGAGAATAAGAATGCACAGGAGAAGAGAAGGGTATATGGATGGCTGTAGACACTAGATTGGTGAATCTTTACGACCCCATTTCTTGCTATGAAAGCTTGAATGTTTCCTCTGTGGAATAACTCTAGAGGGGCGGGGTTATAATATCCCATGCATTGCTGTGCTATTTCTATCTCCTAGGAAGACTGGAAATGAGTCGTCTCATCTTTGTCAAGGGATCATTTGGGTACTTGTGTAAATTTTGTGAGTGTGTGAAAGAGTGTTTTGGTGTGAGTAGGGCTGTGGTTTTTAAATTTAGCAAGGAGATGAAGTGTAGAGATAATTTGAGAAGCAGGTTCTGGTATTGGCGCTGGGAGGTTTGGATGAGAATGGGGTGATGATGATAATAACAATTGATCTTTCACGGTTGTTGTCACTGTTTGTGGTATTATTCTTTCATGAACTTCCATATTGAGTTACGCTTCATCTCTATAATTTCATGACCGGAAATCTTTATCTGCAGAAACATACCTCGTTCACTTTAATACTTCGCTTGTTCGAGTTACTCCTAACGCCGAATTCCTCTCGATGCTATTGTTTATGATTTTAGAATTTAGAGGTTAGAGGGGATTTATATAGGGTTCAGTCGATTGCTTATATCGCTTAAGATGTAAGATTAGTGGGTCTTGACGAGGAGTGGATGAGGGGGGTGGCTTAAGCGAGCATGATGAACGATACGCCGGGTATTGGAACAAAGAATGTGAGATTGTGCAGATTGAAGGGTTGGAACCCAGTGAATTGTAGATCTTGAAGCTGTGGGAAAAGAGGTTGAAGATAAATTTAAACCCATCTTTATTTGGAGTTTGGATTTTGGGATGGTGACCAGCGGGCGCACAAAGGTCAACGTTGTACAGGTCACTGAGAGTGTACTCAGTTATTCCAGTTGGTTCATCTTTCTCTACGATAGAGGTAGAGATGTGGCGGCGATAATTGGAGGAAATAGCTCAAGTGTGCCTGGTACTATTGTACTATGTTTGTGTGAATGGAATCCTAGAGCTGTGAGTGAGGAGTGGTATACGTATACCTCGCTAGTTTCTGGGAGAGAGATTTGATTTTCGTCTTGGTGATTATTCATTTTTTACTGTCAATTTACAAGTGTTTATGTTCTTATTATTGTTGAAATTCCTCAATCAAACTTTTCAACGTTCCCCGAGTTTTGTTTTTCGGTTAGATGGTAGTCGTCTTTTGATTGAAAAAGAAAACGCCCTATTTGTGCAGAAGATACATCATAGTGGAAGATTTGATCTTCAGCAGAATAAATAGATGAGCTGAGAGCTTCGCACCTGTGTATTTTTGTGAAAGAAGCGATACGAGATGTTTCGGAATGTGTCGATTTTTAGTAAGTGAGCGGAAGTTAAAGATGGATGGATATGAAAGCGGCGGTATGTGGAATTTAGACTCCATGACTTTTCTGGACTCATTAGGGATAAGAGGAAAATACCATTTTTCGAGGTATTAAGATGTATCAGAACTCTGTATATGCATGATCTGATAGGAATACCAGGGAAATGCATATAAACTGTCTATCTATAAAGCATATTGAAATTTAATCGAGATCAGGAACTTATATACTCTTAAATTGCGAAATTTCAGGTCTCAAAACTACGATCAAAAGAGCTAGCAATTCTAGCTGAATAGTGCAATGAAGATTCTCTCAAGCGTCATCCCTGCACTCTACTATTTTCGAATTTCTGTGTGGTATATATGAATTGAAAGGGTTGGGAGGGCAGAGCTGGTTTGCGGTGTTGTCGAACTTAGTCTCAGATTGTTATCAATTGCTTTTGGATGTTAGTCCTCTCCATTCCTGTCGATTCTCTTGTAACTTTCCTCGTCTGAAGGTATGATGTCTCATTCCCGCTCAGTCCAGCAATAACCACTCTCCACGCATGAAATTGTAAAAGTGTAACTTTCTCGTGTGCTATCAAATTACTTCGCCCTCGATTACGGCAAGAGGCGTATCTAGTCAGTTTAGAGATTATGAAATGGAAAAGAAAGCATGAACTTATATACCTGAATGGGTCATCCTTTCAGTAGGCTCCTTGCAGAATATTAAACGGATAGGTCATATTCACTACTGGGATAAGGTACGAATGGGTAAAACTTCTGGATAATAGACCCAACCGATGATAGGAAGCTAGAAAGAGCTGGTGAGATAGTGGAGCTGAACCATGAAAAAATCATGCTGTGAGCTTATAAGCCCCAAAAAGCCTCAACTTGATGTCTTCAACCATATTAATCTGCTTCAAGAGCAGAGTGATGTGGCATTTCTTTATTTCATTCGTTATGTATGAACCATGAAATGTAGCACTACTGTCTTCGTGGGACAAAATCTTAGAAAAAGAGGTGAGATTATCATCCAATTTGATGTTTTGATGACAGCGAGTATCTTTCTATCGCCGCCGATACCATCACTGCCTCTTGCGTCTGAGTTTCAGCCAATTAAGCCGTATTTTTTGACATTGCAGCTCGTTCTTCGATCAGAATTTTCTTCTAAAGAAGACTCTAAAAGCACGCTCAATGTGCATTGGACAGTCATATAAGAAAAGTAGCAAGGGCTGATGATCTGCAAAATAAAACAGTGGATGTACTGTTCAGGGCTTATATGACGGTGGAAGGATCCCAGACAAGCATGCGGGGCATGGGCCTGGGCAATCAAGGAAAGTCTCTTTGGACCAGGTTCAGAACTAATCGATGTAATGAACGCGGAAGACCAAGATAGAGCAATGGAGAAATTCTGAAAGCTTTGAGTAATCTGGGAGTTGAGGTTGAAAATCTATCTTGATCCTGTTTCACACTTTTTTGTTGTCACAATTCTGCTTCTGCAGCTTGTCGCTTCATAACAGATCATTATCATCTGTTTCCTAAGATTCACTGCTAGTATTACTACATTTTCTATAAAAAAAATTGAATCCCAAGCCGAGATCACTATTATGTAGGTAGATGAAGATTTGAGCGCTCAATCTGCCTGTTGGTCATTTGAGACATCGTTTCCGATCTTAATTTTACAGTCTGTATTTTTCTCTGAGACGATTTATATAGGCAAAATATCAAATATTACTAATGCAGTTATCCCTAAGAGCCAACAAGCCATCGGAGTCTGAGTTGCTACGAGGTAAATTTGAGGATCACAGCTCATGTCAAGGTCATAACTCGAATTGATATCAGCCTTCTCATTCCATTCCACTTCTGGCTATTCGAGGAAGAAAAGCTCAAAATGATTCACTAATTTACCCACTTAAACTACCTCAACTGAACTCCAACTGAGCCTAGCACTGACCCTGTTTTATTCCAAGAGTTCTCATCACGCAGCGCTAGTATCTTTAATGATGACTTTCTTGGCATATAAGGGCTCAGAGAACTGTGCATCTCTGAGATAAAATACATCATGAGAAAATAATGATGTATATATCCAAGATTTCCAGTACATATACAAGAATTTGTCAGTGTTATACATCCGAATTTGTATTCGTTATAGGGAATTGTATTACGGGAGATGTTTGATCCTCTACAAGTCTTTGCTTGTATTGTTTTGATATTTTTACTGACATAAAGTTCCGATCATGCTGTCATTCTTCTGGAAATCTATTCCCAATCGGACAGCAGATTCTCCTCTGTATTGGATATCTACAGTTAAACTCGCACTCCATGCTTGAACTGCCTGGACTGGAGGTCTTGGTAGTCTCGGACACGACAAAGTAATCGTCGCTCAATGATCACCATGATTCTAGCCTTGTTTTGCGTCGATTGCTTGTAAATGCCAGAAAAAATTAAGTCGGTAAAAGACCTCTCTCTTATATACGCCATTTCTTATACCATAGGAAACTACCTTAACGGTAACATGTACCACTAGAAACAAAACCGCATGACTCCCTTAATATAAAAGCACCCGCATCTATCCAGAAAAGAGTCTTTTGTATTCAAATAAGAGTATGGTAACTGGGGACGTTCATGGTGAGCTGATTCAAAGATGTGTTCGTGACCGTTTGAACCTGTTGGAAATCATATATATGGTACTAAGCAGTATGCTAGTGACCAACATCTTTTTCTATTCCAATAGAACCAGAAAAAGATGGAAGTCGAAGCACTCATCTGATAACAGAGAAATACCGCTTAAGTTTACAAGTGTCGAAGATTAAATCTTAATCAACAATCTTATTTTTGTCGTTTCATGACCTGAGTGGTAGCTATCGTTTGATTTCATTAATCATTATCGCAAAAAGGGAACCTATGAGATCTCCGACGGCAATAAGAATTACAGACGGAAATTTTGCATCAAAAGCTATGTTTAACGGTAGTCACAATTGCGCAGATTCCACGACTCGAATTCACATACTTTCTTTCGACCTTCAAGTATACTATTCTTGCGGTTAGAAGATGATTTGATCAACTGAGATGTATACATAGCACTCTATGCGCTACAAAGCACGATCATGTGTTATATCGCTTACCAGCTCAATAGCCGTTTTTCTTGGATGTGGGAAGGGAAAGTTCCTTTCCTGTTTTTTATATTAGTGAATCCTTTAGTCATCTGGTTCCCTCAGGTAAGGATATCTTATGATTGAGCATGTGATTGAAGAACATGCCAGTGAATGGCTTAGATGCGGAACTTTCAGAGATTGGAAATCTCCAACTAGACAGTTGAGAGTTATTTAAGAGACTGGGGTAAAACGAGTTTGTGATCCTAAGCAACACAACGCCCAAATTCCTTCAAACAATCAAAGGGCTTCGCAGCAGTCTATCAGAAGAACCAGTCCGTTTACGAGTGGATCTCTCTTGGAATTTGATATTATTGCCCCTTTTGCCCCTCACACTCGCACAGGATTGTAACCCATGGGGAAATAGTGACAGAGACAGAGACCCTACTAAGGTTTTTGGTAGTTTCGAGATAGATAGAGGGCACAAAAAAAGCTCGCCTTCGACTATAAGTCTTCTTGCCCCCAGCCGTCATTTTATTTTTCCACACGTAAGGGTCGAGTTTTTAGCCATGTTAGAACGGAACAAGCTCAGCGACAACCAGGAAAACTTCTTATGGACAATGACAACAAATTTAAACATTTGCTCGATTTCCTCGCCGCTATTTATTCACTTGTGAAACCACGGCTATATTCTTTTGTCAATTGCAACCTGAGTCCCATGTTTGATCTATGTCCCATCTAATTTGGAGATTGAGGTAAAGTTTATCCAGCTTCTTCTTTTGACACTTTATATCTACGGAGGAGATTGTGAGGTCTGACTTCTTCTGGAGGCTTCAGAGGCCATAGACATAAAGAGGTGAGTTAGGGAGTGAATTTAGTGTACCAGTGAAACTGGCTTTTCTTATCCTAAGCTCCAATTCAAGTCAAACACTTACTGTGTGACTGAACTCTACTTAAAAAGCATTTCGGCAATCATCGAACAAATCAACCTGCTTATACAAAGATTGACGCCGAAGACATTCTGCCCACCTGGAAGGTTGTAAATCTTATCCAGGTATGCGAATTACATCGGATTTACAAGCATTATCGGGAGTTACGCTTCATCCATTGAGAAAGTAACTGTGATCTAGGTTTATGTGTTGACTGACAGCAATATTGATGAACGGCAATAACTTGCGAAATTATGACAACAATTATCCGAGAGTGTAGTCATTCAGGCGATCCAGCCTTACCAAATATTTGTCTACTCTAGCTCCATGTTTGTCACCTCATAGTATCACAATTTTCGGGAACTCTTTCTTCCCATGTAATTTGAAATCCTTCGATTTGGGTATCTTGCTGCTTATTGAAGACAATCTAATGATTTAAGTATTCTAAAATCGAGGAAATCAGAGCTCGAAATTACCAACTATTCACCCATCAACCACAAATGTCGCCTGTTGACTAATACTGTCCTAGCAAGCCTCATATAACGTTATCATGAAACTATTATTTAAAGTTTCAGATAACCTCTCAACTTTTTCTTCTGTCCGAAGCTACATTATAATGGTGGAAAAAAAGTTTAGGAAGGAACTCTGAGTAACTGAACTCAAACTAGTGTCGACTCCCCGAGACTTTGAGTCATACTTCTATTACACAATCGTCGGAATCATTTTACTATTATCACATATATATTTAGTGTTGTTATCATTCAATACATGGGACAAGTGTTGCATACCCCTTGATGAGAAAATAGAATAGTATACCAGAAGCGCCCAAGATTAATTCACACAATTCGAGAATCGAAACGCAGTTCACTCGCAACCTCGTAAGATCTGCCATCTTTGTGTCTGATATGCGAAGAAATTGTAGTTGATATGAACCTTAAATAGCCTATAATCCTAGACTGAAGTCAACAAACTGAATTCGCGGTTTTCATCGAAGTGAATCATGTCCACCCCCCCTCCAATCTTGCTATCCCATATTTTGTTCTGCAACGTAGACCACTAAATCTGCATCATTCATTCTCAGAACAATAGTTGCCAGTTACTCCGTCCAATTGAATTAGTTACTTGAAAGTGAATCCGACCCCGCAACTCAAGATCTGGTAATAAAGATCCCTCAACCTTAAGATTTCTCAAAATCATATTTCAAACGCACGGTAGAAGCTTGGGAGACGTTGCAGTTGGCAGGCTGCAACGAAAGATTGACTTTGAACTGACGCGAGAATCAATGATGTGAAGCTATTTAGAAGACGTTCGTTGGCCCAGAGAGTTTGAAACTATCGTTTACCTGACTACTATCGTTCTAGGAACTTCTACTGGTAGTGATATCGATTCGGTTATCATGGGATAAGTAGACCCACAAACAACATATTTATTATTGGAGAACCAGTGAGCACTTGCTCACTGTAGGATCCCGGGATATGTTTCTAGAGATTCCACTCCTATTTGAATCCGGTCTGATCGATTTTAATGTAGGAATTCTCTATTATAATCATGATGCATTTCTTGATGGGGAGTGAATGATGCCCCAGCACATAGGCTTACTACATTGTGAATATACTGCCCCATTTCCTCTTGAGTATCAATCTTGATTCATCAGGTGTAGACCCCTCTCTTATCCTGTGACCATAAGAGATCTGAAAAGAGTAATATAAGGGCTGATCATGCCCACGGGACGCAGACCATTAAACCTCGCCAAATATCTATATTCCATGTCCCTCCCAGAACTAAGTCTACAGGGCTCGTCCAATCTAAAGAAAAAAAGTTTCAAGACTACATGAAGGAATCATCGTATTCTCTTACGTGAGAATTGAGACGTATAACCTAGTGTCTGATGACGCATGAATAGATATAGGAGTAGTAAAACGACCGCGCACTTAGACCAAAAAAATAACAACAGATGGAAACCCATGTTTTAAGATGAGACAAGGTTACTAGACGTTAGCTAGAAAGCTGGACATTTCTTAGGATATCCCAATGTGAAGTTTGTAGAATAATCAGGTGTATAATTGTCTTTAGCTTGATGTAAGAGTTCCTCAAAAAGACCTTATACTTCGCCTTGTCCTCTCATCGAAGACGATACATCTGCACTCAATTACTCATAAACCGTCTGTATTCAATACCGTTATTTATAACCCGAATTGTCGAAACTGGAAGGCTCCAACCTCATGTCGTCATGCGGGAAAGACGTGTTTGCTGATTCACTCATTCAAGAGAGAGTGGCTGATATCTTAGATGTACCATTAAAATCAATCCAAAAGATCCCGAACTAGCCGTTCATAGTTAGTGATTACACCGAGGCCCCGTAATTTCCTTGGCAACAATGCATGTGGCTATCCTCGCTAAACAGACGAGGAGAATCCACTATTACCCCTCATTTTCTCCACTGCGACGACAGACACTGAATCTCAGTGTGCTCTACCTTCACATCAGAAGAGGTTATATTCTCACGAAAAGCCTCGATCAGTTTTCTTTTGACAGAGAACATGGTATTGAAGCTACACGACTTTGCTTATGTGTATGCGTCAGTCGATGAATGGTGGATATTTGGGCGCACAAGTTTGTGGGAAGAACAGGTTGCGAATATGTCATGATTGTGTTCAAGAAAATATGCATTAATATTAGCATTTAAATGATGCCTGATGAGCTTGCAATATGGTAAACGACAATGAAAAAGAGAAATGATGGAGGGAGATCGTAAGTGATGAGACGAGAAAGTCCAGATGGCAATCCACACCACACCACATCACTCATTCATTTCCTTCCGAAAACGACAAATACATTTCCTCAAGAAATTCTCTCCGTTCTCATAATCAAAATCAAGACTAGGAAATAAAAAAATGCGACAGTTCCCAATGGGCAAAACAACCAGCTAACTCGGAGAGGCGAGAACTTGGTCTCAAAGTGTGTTGTTTCAAGGATTTGGTAGAACTTATTCTGTATTTAACTATGAGACTCGTGCATTTTGGAGTAAATATCTAATATACTTAAAGAACAAGAGTCGCTATTTTGAGAAAGATCATGATATTCTTCTCGACCTAACTACCGAGATATCTTTAGAATTCGTGAAGACTCGACGGACTTTAAATAAGCACCCGACTCCTGATTTTCAATCCCCAATATACCGTGAGAGTCAAGTAAAATGCTGGATATGGAGTCCCCTCGCCGCTTCAAAACGAAGACTATCGGCTCTGTGGTAAATCCCTCTTTTCTGTTTGAATTTCCCTGAAAAGTGTTCCACAATAATGTAACCAGCCAAATACTAATGGCAAAAGTGTAAGAATAGCAATGAAAACAACTCACGCTCAAACTCCTTACAATTTCCAACGAGAAGAAACCGCGACCAACAACATGATGTTTCTATCTCATCTTCTGTTTCGCAATGTACATGATAATTCTGACGACTATGCAGAATATATAGGCTGCAGGCAACAGTATAAAACACGCAGACAAGATTCTAGACCTTGGAGATCTCAATATTGTAGCTGGCATAAAGATAGTGTGGTAATTTTCAGAGTAATTTTGCGCATGCGAAGACACAATTTAGCAGTGACTTCAGGGTAAGAAAGAGAGGGATGGAGAATATGGAGATATAAAAGAGTGGAAAGTAGTTGAGTGAATAATGGAGAAAGTTTTACCCGAATAAAGCGATGGACATATCCTAGTTTTTGAAGTCACTATACAGTCCTGGTATCGTGAAATTAAGATATCGTGTGTTGATTCACAGCCATAGGTAAGCAAACCACTGACATAGTTGCAATTTAATTTACCTCCCTTACCTAAACTCCCAACGTTATTCCGTTTCATCTCTCAAATATGCGCCGTAACTGTCATACCAGCATCAACAATCAATCCCGATCCATTAACATAACTAGCAGGAGTGCACATAAAAACTGCAACATTCGCCAATTCCTCTGCGGTAGCCGCTCTTCCTGCGGGCGAAGCTTTTTGGATAACTGCTTCGAGCCCCTTCCATCGACCTATACTACGTTCCAACATTGAAGTTTGTACCCACGTTGAGCATAGGCATTTATGCGGATTTGGTGTTTCGCGTTATCGAGCGCTTGTCTGATGTTAGTTGCGACATCTCGAAAACGGGACTCTATTCAGATGGCCAAATATGTTAGATATATATAATGAGTAAACATACCAGCAACTTTAACAATTCCCATCATCGCATGCTTGGAAGCAACATATGCCATCATTCCCGGCGCCGCAATATACGAAAATGCACTTGCGATATGTACAATAAATCCTCGATCCAGACTGCGTTCGTCGCCATGGCGACCCTTAATCGTGAGAGGTTCTTATGTTGACATGGCTTTAGTTACTGCTCGTGTGATAAGCATTGTTCCACGAGTATTAACGGAAAGAATTTGGTCGAAATTGACGATATCGACATCAGAGGTCGGCTTAAGAGAGGTAGCTTCTAGCTGGGATGCGGTTAGAAAGCTGCATTCGAGAAAAAAGAATGGGTTTACAGGATAATTTTGGGCGCGAAAACAAGAACAATAGAGATAAAAAAAAGTGCAGAGAGATCTGGACTCACTCCAGCACTATGAACAACATAATCAATCCTTCCAAATTTCTCCACCATCCAATCAACCATTGACTGAACACTATCTGCATCCGCAACATTAACTTGAATTGTAAAACATTGATATTTAGAACTCGTTGCAAATTCTTTGCTCTTCTCTGCACTGGTTTTGGCGCCTTCGGAATCGATATCTGTAAATACTACAGTGATCGCATCAGCTTCTGCAAATGCGTAACCTGTCTCTCGATCTATACCTGCAGCTGCCTGTAATATAACGTCAGCAGCTAGTATGACAAGATCTGAGAAACGAATAGTTTGATGATGAAAGTAAGTTACTCACATCTGTTACGAGGGCAACGCCGGTGACTTTTGAAAACGACATGTTGAGTTTGTGTGAAGATAGCTGGAGAGAGATGGAATGATAGTTTCGACGATCTTGTGTCTGAGAAGTTCGAATTGATCAAGCAAGAGCAGTAGCTTTGGCATTGAAAAGGCCTGGACTGCTCAAATCTCTTCACTTTATCTAAGATGGAAAGTTCTGAACGGAAACTGGCCCAGACGAAGTGGAGATCAAACTTCAATATACCGGTCTAAATTTCCGCGATCTTCTTGTAACACTTGGACGATACCATAATAACGAAAATCTTCTAGGCTGTGATAGTACCGGTACAGTCACTCGAGTGGGAGTCAATTGCAAGACCTTTATGCCAGGCGACAAAGCCTACATGGCAAAATTCGGATGTATGAACACATATGTCAGAGCACATTAGGATCTTGTCCTTCAAATACCCGAAAAAATGGCTCCAGAGGAGGCTGCAGGTATGATCATGGCCGAATCTACCGTATATCACTCTCTCATCAACGTTGCAAAGCTCAAGCGTGGTCAATCAATTTTAATTCATGCAGCATCCGGAGCAACTGGTCAAATGGCAATACAGATAGCAAAAGATTTGAGTTATGATATATATGTTACTGTGGGATTCGACCAGAAGAAAGAATTGTTCATGGAGCAATACGGCATCGATGAAGATCGCATTTTCTATAGTCGTAACTTATCATTCGCAAAGGGAATACGACGTATGACATAGGATCGTGGGATAGATATTGTCCTCAATTCATTGTCTGGAGACGCGTTGATCGCAACCTGGGAGTTAATTTCGCCCTATAGAAGATTTATCGAGCTCGGTACGCTTGATATATACACCAATACCAAGCTGCCTATGTCATCCTTTGCAAAGAATGTCACATTCGCCGCGATCACCATCGATTCTCTTAACATTGAGAGATCGAAAGAATTTCGAGAGATATTGCTTAATGTCATCAACTATTTTCAAAGGGGAATATTTCATTCAAACTCTTTCACTTGATATCCATTGAGAATTTTGAAGGAGCCATGAGACTATTACAGAGCGATAGAACATCTGGAAAGATGGTTTTAAGCGTCGATGGAGCAGATATAATCCCTGTAAGTTTTCAAATTATTTGCATCGCTTAGCTTCCCATTTATTTGATAACTTTCTATAGCAGGCAACTATTCAACCGCAAGCACTGTGGAGTTTTGATTCAAAATATTCATACATAATAGCAGGTGGTTTGGGCGGTTTGGACAGAAGTGCAGCGCTATGGATGGCTGGTAAAGGAGCAAGATATCTCATTCTATTATCACGATCTAGACCTACAACAGATGCTGCTACTTCTTTGCTTATCAAGCTACGTGATATGGGAGTTTCTGTCGAGGCACCCAGGTGCGACATTACATCTTCCGATCAACTAAGAAAAGTTATCTCACAATGCACTAAAGCCTTTCCTCCCATTAAAGGATGTATACAAGCTACAATGGTTTTGAAGGTAGCTGGATCTGAAATCCCAAAAAGTGACATATACTGACAATTACTAGGATTTCCTATTTGAAAAGATGAGTTTCGAAGAATGGTCGGCAGCAACATCTCCAAAGGTTTAGGGCACATGGAATCCCCATAAAGCTTTACCGGATAACCTCAATTTCTTTATACTCCTTTCTTCCATCGCTAGCGTGTTTGGATCAATAGGCCAATCCAACTACGCCGCCGGAAACACATTCCAAGATGCATTTTGTCTTTACAGGAACAGCCAGGGTCAAAAAGCGGTTCTCTCGGATTAGGTATTATGAGCGATGTAGGCATCATTAGCGAGAATCCCGACGTACTCAAAAATAGGGACCTTGTAAACGAAATCGCATCGGTCAAAGAAGAAGGGCTTCTTGCACTTCTTGATTACTACTGTAACCCTGATAATCCACTAGAGTCACGGGCATCAGGGGAGGCATTATCCATTATTGGTCTCTTAATGCCATCAAAATTCTCCGCTCAGGGGTTAGAAATACCATCCTGGGCTCAAACACCCACTTTCAGTCCCCTTGCATATATTGGCCCAGACGATACTCTTGCAACCGCCACTAAGTCTGCTAAGGCCAACTTCAAATCTCAACTGGAAGCTGTAGAATCTGCAAGCGAAGTAAGGGAATTGGTATCGACAGCAATAATAATGAAGTTGGCGAAGGCATTGGAGATTGAAATGGCGGATATTGATACGAACAAACCATTCCATGCATATGGTGTTGATTCTTTATTGGCGGTGGAGCTGCACAACTGGCTTGGAAAAGAATTGGGTACAAATGTGGCAGTTTATGATATCAAAGGGGCGGAAAGTATCGGAGCTATGAGTGATGTTGTTGCGAGAAATACTTTTTTAGTCACTTTGAGGGAGGAAGCGTAGTTTGTGATGTTAAAATAGTTATGAGGTTGAAGAAGGTAAGATAAAAATCGACTTCGTTTAATTCACGGCCTCTTTACTGCTTCTACATTAACGGTCCCGAATGAAAATGAGTTTATTGCGATTTTTCACCAAAGTTAGTATAGCTTGAGCTGGAAATGTAATCTTGCAGTGAAACTCTTGTGGCAACGACTAGAGAAGCGATTTTTGATTAAGAAAACAGGAAAAGTAATCCTCAGATCACAGACACGAAATTCAAATTCTATCTTGTCAGAATTGCATCTGTAACACAGGTATTAGTCTTCCTTGACTAACTTCAAAAAAAAATATGTTCATCAACCACTAGCTCAAAATGTCCCGACTCGAACGAATATTATAGTGGTGATCATATTGAGCGAGCGTTGGAAAGATGACAACAGAAAATCACGAACACATTGTACAAGATAAGTGGAAATGAATCTGGGTAAAAGTATATGTCTAAGGTATAGAGCACACTGACTCTTATGGTTATATGCCCAATTTTTTGCCACCACATACAGAAGAATCCTTATATTAGACCACCAAAGTGTCCCTCAAAAAGCCTCCAACTCACTATCCCCCTTTTAGTTACCCCATGATTATCAACAATAATCAGCCGCCATGACTTATCTCGCCGCGTAGCTCGAAAAGGCCTCGAGCTTAGCAAGAAGCTCCTGAAGGAATACCAGCACAAGCCTTCTTGACAGTTCCACCTGTAACAGCAACCTTATTCCATGTCCAGCCTGAGCAGTTTGCACAAAGAATGTAAACATTCTGGCCACCAACAACAGTACCGTGGACATTATTCACAGTCAATCCAGTGATTGGAACCCCAGCAGTTGGCTTACCAGTAGGGCTACCATTTTGATAATCCTGTTGAACATCAACACCAACTCCGGTGATACCGATGAGAGTGATGTCCTGGAAAGTGACGCCGCTGACACTACCGGTAGCACCGCTGACGGTCTTAACTCGGACGCCATTGGTTGATTTCTGGACGGTAGAAGAGAGGAATCGCACGTCCTTGACATCATTGGCTCCAGTGCCGGAGCGTCCACCGACGGAACCAACGGAGAGACCATGGCCACCAGAGCAGTTTCCACCGGTGAAAGTGATGTTCTATTATTGATCAGAAAAATCCGCTGATGTCGGGGAATGGAATAAACTTACGGTGCCAGAGTTAACAGCAACACAATCATCTTGGTTCTTAACAATTGCTCCGGAAATGAAGATGTTTTGACTCAAATTGACGTCAAAAGCATCGGTGTTGTGACCAAGGTCACCAGCATCTCCAGCAGAGTTATCAATGTTAATATTGATAAGCGACAATCCGACAGATTGACTAATAGAAATGCACTGAACGGGTGCATTGACGAAATTCAAACCAGTGATACTGGAAGATCCAGTCAATTTGTGAGCGGAGAAGAACTTAGGCTTAACTTTGCCTTTTCCGGGAGAAATGTTAGAGCCAAGTCCATCCCACCATCTGGCTCCGCCGCCGTCAAGCTTGTTTCCGGATGCACCGGTGACGACGATATCTTGTCCGGAGATGGAAACAAGAGGACCTTCCCACTCAGAGTAGCCAAAGCTGCAATATTGTTAGATTGATCCCATGCATACAAAGGAAAAAACTCACGTGGTGGTTCCCTGGAAGGTAACTCTTGTGCCGGCTTTGAGGCCAGTCAAGTCAAGAGTGGTTCCAGCTGGAACAGCAATACCGTTCAAGATGATAGTAGTGCAGGTGGTCTTTGAGGCTTGAGCAGCGGCGGCGGTGGTGAATGTGCAATCAGCACGCGCATCGAGAGCTGCTGGGGCCTGTAAAATGAACTTTTAGTACTTTGTGCGTAGTAACAGTGAAATGAAGTGGTCTTACGGAACCTGGAGCTGCAGACACTAAAGAAGTGCTGGCCAAAAAGGCAATGAGGCTTGTGAGATAAACCATTTTGAGTGGACACAATAAGTGTGATAGGTTGAAGTGTATGAGAAAGAGTGTGTTGGTTGATGAGTAGATGAGTGTGTGATGAAAGAATAGACAATGGAAATACACGTCCTACTTATAGAAAAACTCGAGCTCTGATATACAGAGGTATTTTGTATTCGCAGGTGGTCCTTGATTGATTACTTTCCACAAGCAATGACCAGGTTACGTGATCATAGATCTAATGATGTTCTCCCAACGCTGCGAAATTCCTCATTTTGTTTGCCAAGCTTAACGGGTACGAGATCTTTTACGGGAGATAGGCAATGCTATCCCAAACATCTTATCGGATACCAAGCGAAATGTCCACTCACGAGAACAAGGACAATACAATATGTTTAACTTCCGTATAACTTCCTTGGTTTCTTAAAAAGTATGAAAGTCAAAATTGGGTCAATAGGGGAAGCCTTTGAAGGGTAATCCCAAATCCTCGGCTAGTTTCTAGCTCTTAGTGTTTGTTTGCACCCCATAACAAGGCATGTATGATTTGTGGAAAAACTCCCATTAAGTTTTCATGCTACGTTAGTAGTGGACGTTGGCTCGGCAGTGTAGAGCAATGCAATTTCTGAACGGCGTTTTTGCAGAGTACCGAAAGTTTTACAGTTTCAAGTTGCACTTGTTGAGTATAGCTCATCATCAATGCCTCGCGAGCTATGAGAATTAGGGCTTAGCGTCGTTTCTCCACACAGAAGAACCAAACTACTTCTCGACTAGATGACGGAGGGTTCCCAAAAAATATGAATGAATCTAGATCTTTGTTCCAGAATAAGCATTCAATCAATCAATTTTGTCCATCTCGGCAGTCGCCATCCCATGTTATTCGCCAGCATTATGATGTCTCATTTCAACAAAGCTTGATTTTATTTTGACTTCTGAGCTTATCTAGGTTACCCCTGTCAATCTTGTTCTCTTAGGGGTACGAACCAAATTTAGTCGAGCTTTTGTACTTTTTGTCCTGTAAAAATGAAGGCTTTGCATAAGGCGTTAAAAGCATGCCGAGCTTTAGCTCTCAAATCAAGCTTTGAACCCCTACATGCTGCTCTGCCACAAATCTTGGCCACTTCATGCCTACAGAAATCTAGACCACCTAATGGCACGTACCAGCCTTCACTACCTATCAAAGTATGCATCTTCATATTTCCTGGCAATTTGAGTAACCTTAGATTTAACCTTAAGTCAAAACCTCTGTTGGGATGATCAGGTACTTCAGCTCCCCCATTCTTCCCTTGGTATAAACCAAAACCCTGCCTGGAGGAGCTGGAAATATAAGGAACCAATGTTTATTGTCGTGTTTTGAAGTTCAAATTAAAAAGGGCTCTCCAGGAAATGATGGCACTTCCCCCTCGAAATCATCTCAAATATTTTCATCCCATTCTTCAGACGACCTCATGCTTTCAAATCAATACACAAGTTCATGCCAATAGTCTAAAGCTCTTGGGCGATCGCTTTTCGTATAGAACAAAAGTGTTTTATATTAATTGATATCTTGATCAATGACCCGAACGTTCGCTATTGTACAGATTGCATGAATCACATGTTATAAGGTTTCAGGATCTTTTAGCTTGGGACTTAACCCCACATCGTCGCGATCTAAGGTCTTTACCCCTGATCCTAGCGAGATCTCATGTCAAATCATGCAACATTATGATGGGGTTTAACAATTTCTCCGGACATTCTCGATGTCGACAATTTCCAGGGGAAGTGCCGAGCGAGGGTCTTTAATCTATTTCCGGACTTTCCAAAGATCCCGTGATGGAAGCTCCGGGGACAATTGAAGCAAAGGTGCAAAATGGAGAACGACTACCGTTGATTTTTCTTGCTTTTCTTTGTTTATCTTGAAGATCTCTGTCTAGGATAAATTCACCATTCTCTGATCTGTACCATTGAATCAAACATCATCAATTGACCCCATCTCCCATTTCCTGACTTCCTGTCTCCATGTTTTTATTTCTCATTGTACGCCTACAAAACCTTCGTTTTCTGTCTGCGAATTCCTCAAATTGTTCCATCCAAATCGTCAAAATATTCAAGGCCGAATGACACATGTCACTACTTTTTTGTCTCGCAAATTTATCCGAATAATCCGGTGGAATTTAAAGTTTTTATGTGTATGACAGGAAGTCACTTTTGGCCAGGGGTGGAAGTGGTTGAGAAACAACAAGAAGGATATACCGCTGATGTGATTCCAATTTTGTAACGTAAATGAAGGAATATGACATGAAGAACTAGATACGTTCTTGGTGATCTTGAAGCAATCACAGCATTCTCGGCTGAAGATGAGATCTCATGATCTAGCGGAAAGAATCACTGAATCTCAACCGAAGTGTTTGGTGATTTATACTACAACTTGCTAGACACTTCCCAGACCACAGTACTTCCTGTAACTTATATAGAAATTGGGCGAAAGAGGTAAAAATTGGCACAAGTGAATAAAGAGTGAAACGTTATCTACAGCGGTACCAGACTGAAAGTACCTTCTCGTATTGTGAATTTCTGGGTTAATATCATTATGTTGATCGGTTCGTCGTTCTATGCAAGCAAGTTCATTCATTCTCCAAATTCACTGTGTCCTCCCGTGTCAATGGTCAGAGTCTTGCTACTTAAACTACGTCAAACTGCCAACCATCAAGCAACAGACACATAACTTTCATTGTTCATAAAACTCTCAAAGACGGTACTCTATGTTATCTCGCGCGCGGAACAGGCGGGTTTCTTGATCTTCTAAGACTTTCGAGGACAAAATATGTTGTATTCGGCCAAAGTCCTCTGATTTCCATCTCAGTAGCAAAGAGAAACCAACGAGAAGAACATGATAGCAACAGTAACAATCACCTTGTGATATCAATACTAAGAATATTAAACGCATCGAATTTCCATGACAGCCGGTTTTCGTCCAAATAATCAAGGAAATGTTTCCGGTATGATAGTTATGCGCTTAATTCACGATATAACACCTCTATTCGTACACTTTCGTCTACAAATCGCCACACCAAGTAAAATCGTTAGAAGCAAGTAATATAGCAATAATGAAAGCTCTCTTATTTCCATGCATAACATTGTGAGGACATCAAAGGATAACAGGGCTGTGAAATTTACCAAAAGAAGTAAAGAGAGTTTGAGGTCTCTCAACTTTTGATCACGGATCGTAGGAGTCGCTAAATTGTACCTCTACACTCCAAAGTGATAAAGTCACTAGCAATTCTGATCCATGTATTCATTTATCTCATTTTCAGACCCTTTTTTATTGATAAATCGTATTATATTGAGTTCTGAATAGTATGGATATCGATCTCTTTTCAGTGGTGTGTTTATTAATCACTCTAACCAATCAGGGATCGAGAGGTCGTTTATCTCCCCGAGAACCTTGGGGGGTGGGCTTATGTCTCGAATTCAACACCAAAAAGCCCGTCGATATTATGTAATCACCGTGGGTCTGAGGATTATATAAATTGAAATGATAATCTAAGAATAGCTGTCACCAGACTCAACCCCTCGATAACGCCATATTTGTAGCCACAGCGTGATCTCTTTACCTCGGATCCCGATGTTTGACCATATTGGTTTGCACAATTTACCAGTTCCCATATTTTACAAGTTATAAGCTATGGTTTTAGCACTACCTAGGTAGGTACCACGTGGGTACCTACTTTGTTTTTGTTCAATCTTCGCTAAAGTCCTAAATTACCATCGGAGAGGCTCTATCACAGCTGTATAAACCGCCCATACCCGATTGTAAGTCGTCAAATCGACAAAAACCTGTATGAACCGACATCAGGGAGCAGTCATGTAGTACGACTATTGCTCATCAACAACTTCAAATAATCCATATTCAAGGAAGCCCTACTAGAGGGAAGAATCCTATCATTGTTGTCCGGATCTTCTTGAGATTCTCTACTCAAAGACGTGTATATACTTCGATATATTTCCGAATTCTCAATAAAAGCTAAAGCTGATGAAAATGTTGATGAATGAATTATAATGCAAGAGAAGAGTATTGACGGTAACAATATATTAGAAGATAGTGAATTCGAAATACTCAAAGTCACGACAAATATAAAGATTCGATGAAATCAAGTCTGTGAAATGAGCTTCAGGAGGGAACTTTTAATCATCCTTCCCGCAATTGTTCTTTTTTCTTCTGAGAGAAAAAGTAGCGTACCGATGGCAAAACCTTCCTGTATCTTTTTTCCTATTAGACAAAACGTTGTTTAATACTTTGAAACGCAGTAGAGCTCACGGTCTTTAAATATCTAGGTATGCAGGATGATATCCTTGATCGCTTTCCAGCTATTCACTAATCAATCATCGACATCCAACCTTCAATCTTCATGGCGAGAGTACACTACTTGGCCCAAGCTACTATCTATTCACCAGTCCCTCCCGCATCCTCTCTCGCTCTTCCTCCTCCCGATACCCAAACTACCTCCCACAATTCTTTTCCTGTTACAAGGGAAATGTCAATCCTCCATTACTATATAACTTCCTTTCCCCGCCCATTCCCATCCAAACAGAAAACACAAAAGATAAAGTACAGGGGAATCGACGGAGGAATCGACGGAGGAAAAATGTTTGCTGAAGCTCATCACCACAAAAAGTGTGCCGCTCATGAAAGTACCAGATTTGACGCCAGGACTTCGGATTTCTTCTCATGGTAGTCTGCATCTGATATGGTAATTGGAAAATAGGTACGAGATAAAAATAATAATACCAACAACAATAAAAACAACAAGTCCTGCACTATAGCACCCTCTGACGTCTCTGAACCATAAATCTCCAAGATCCTATGGTCTGAACGAAAAGCCTACACATCAAATTTCCTGCCGAATTTTCTGCCATACCAAAAAATCAATTCTCTATCCTGAGAATATGTTGAGGAACTCAGGGTTTCTCATACCCCTACGATATATATACTGCATGCCACAAGCAGAAAAAGAGATGATCGGCTGATAGACTCCGTGAGGCGACTGGCCTGGTCACTTCAATTTTCGCTCAACAAACAGCCATCTTCTAAAGTATCAACTACCGGTACGCTCTTTTCGTGAACAACACAAAAACCAAATTCCATCGATATAAGTCCCTCTCCCTTCCCCTCGATTACAATCCCCCTCATCAGAATCCCGAACAAGGCCCAAATCACTAGACCACACTCATCATAGAATCCCATCCCCAATCACACAGACTTACCCAACTCGCCTAATTCCACTACCTCAATCCAAATAAACACTTCCCATCTCATCCCTCCTTCGTGGCTATACACTCTTACCAACATTTCAATCATCACAAGAATCTAAAGACGTCAAATACAAATCCATTTCATCCCAAAACCACCGACAACAACGACAATAGTCAAAGATTCACGGAAATGACAATCAGCACTCCCAGAATGATAAGATCAACAAACCAAGCTGAGATCCACCGCTCTAACCTACCGAAAGTGAATCGAGAATTTCAACTACTACACTCCAAATCCACAATCACAATCTACCTTCTCGCCAAATTCTCCAAATTTAAACGTCGATACCGAGAGCCATCAATAGGTACTTCGTAGTATTTGTATCCCAGAATTCCTCCAGATATCCAGTTATGCATTCACTGGTCCTTCATCCTCCTATCTCTCACTTTCATTCTTCCATTCACTCTCTCCTATTCTTCTCCCTCCCCCCTCCTTTTTTAACTCCCTAAAACCCCCAACCTACACTCCCTCTCCTCAGCACATACAAACTCTAACCCCCCCCCCAAATTCCCCTCTCCCCTCTATCTTTTTCCCTTTCCTCCCAAAAATTAAACACCCACCCACCCATATCCACCTCAACATTACCAAGAAATGACCCCCCAAAAATCCTTCTACGTCCCACCAACATCCCAAAAACCACACCCAACACATTCCTCTCCTAACGAAAACCCAAAATTTCAACCAACACGATAAAACACCTTAAACAAAAACAGTAACTCATAATATCCAGATAAATAGATAAATAGACAGCATTATATTAATCGATCACCACCCCTCACCCCCCTTCACCAGTCTACCAACAATCTCTACACCATCAGATAACCACTACCGCAATCCCGATACACGATAGCATACCATGAGACTAGGAGAAACATCCGTCACTTTTTTCCACAGATCCCCGAATCCTCAAATCTATGAGTTACAGCGCTCGACTTGAGTCAAGGCAAAAGTGCCGACTTATGTGGTCGAGATCCTATTGTAGTTCTCAACATAATATTCGTAAAAGAAAAAGCAACATGTCCCCCAAGAATTACGATTCATTAATTCATTCACTTTCATCAACGTACCATCCAAACACACAATCGACCCAATACTCAAAAAATCGCAAATCATTCATTATATCATCACCTAGCAAATTAAGCCAAGCAAATAATCCCATCTTTTGTATACCTCGCACTTGTTATTTACCCATCTTCTAATCCCCTAAATATTTCCGTTCTTGATAGAAAGTATAGCAGGTAAATCAACGCCTACGTGCACCTTCTCCCGACTCCTAGCATTTACCCAGCCCAAAACTTATACATAACCATGCCCGTTTACTATCAAGGAAAATCGTACTTCGTAGAATAACCTGGCTTGGTATTCTCTGTATTCTTGACAGGATGAAGTAAAAGTGGGGGAAGACATGGCCTGCCATGTATTTTCTCCCACTGTGTACATTAGCCTCTGCGCATTAACAAGAATAAAGTTTAAACATACCTCAATCCCACCAATTTCATGATCCTCCCATCCCATCCAATTATTATACAGCCGACCTGGTGGAATAGCCCTATAATACCATGTCATTCCCAGGAACCTTTTCTCTTTACCCCAACCGTATGGACTGTCTGATGAAATACCACTCTCTCCTTTTGGTCCAGGGTTGAACCATCTATTTAAGCTAGTACCATTCCAAGCTCTGTCGAAGAATATTGGAAGAGGTGCATACACTGCCTTCAATCCATGGAGTAGAGCGACTGTCTGAGGTGTCATTTCGCTGCTAACATGATTTCCTTTAAGATTTTCAGTATGCATAGCATCCAACAACTTCTTACTACACATTGAATGTGTAATGATGGTTGTACGACGAGGAGTATCATTACGTCCATCAAATCCCCAGACATCGTTTCTTCCAACCCATCCAGTGCCATTTGGATTAAAAATTGGTGCAACGGATATATAGTCTGCCGCTTCGCCAACGCCCCATTCATAATTATCTTGTGCTGGGTCTGCAACAGGCGGCGATGGACCGGTGGGAATGACATTTGCAATCTTTGGTGGAGCCCATATCGTATCTTTACCCGAGAGAATTTCAACTGACTTGCGGAACTCAGTATTGTAGGAACCATGTATCGATGGAATATAATATCGTTCATTCCGTTCCCATAAATATTTTCTTGGTTGGTCCATTCCAAAGTTTTTGAGTCTCTCGAGAATATCATAATGATTGCCAGTATATCGAGTGTCCATTTCCCAATTCCAATAAAAGTCAAACTGTGGATAATCAAGTGCAAAGATCTGAACGGGGAGCCATTGAGATTGATGTACGTTGGTAACCTTTTTCGGAATGAGTGGGTAGAATCCCTGTACGTAAGCTTCATTCCAAAGCACCGCGATTTCATGAAATTCTTTGGGGACATTTTTTTGAAGAGCTTCGATGTAGTCTGCGTCGTTCTCAATGGCAATGGTACTGTTTCTGATATGTACAAGCAAGAAAACCTCGTACTCCCCTCCAGATTTCAAAGCCAACTCTGTAATAAGCGAACGAACATTTTGCCTGTCATTGTCGTTCCACTTCTTTCCAGAGTAGGATCGAAGCATAATTGCTGTACGTGATTTGAAGGGCTGTCTGGCATCAATTGTGGCTTTGGATGCCTTTGCTAGGTGTGCCTTAACGAAATGATCTTTCGGCTCATTCTCATCATCCTGGTTTCGATTAACGATAGTGCCAAGTACTCTCTTCTTGGTGTTGGTTTCTTTTGCCTTCGAGCTATTCCATGCCGACGATGCGTTTTGAGCAGGCATCATGATTTCTTCATTAAATGATTGGGAAATCTCGGAAATCAGGTATCGGTTCGTGTTCTTTTCAACACATTGAGTTTGAAGCGATCCCCAATTAATATCATCCCATTGTATTCTTGTAGGCACATCGCGTTTATTCTGAGTTGTCCCAGCAAGTGAGCCAGTGCTGATTAAGTCCACAAAGTTTTCCGCATATCCGTATAAACTGAGCCTAGTTTCTCTCTCGAAGCATAAATTACTGTCGATATCAAAGAGCGAGAATGATCCCATCTGCGGTTCTTCGAAGACTTTCGAATATCCTGAGAAAGCCAAGATATTTTCGATTGGTCCATCTGCTCCATCACATGGCACATAGAATCCTTTATTCTTTGACTTCCAAACTTCACTATTATAGTCGGGATATGGGTTGTACTCAAGTGGTTTCGATTTGCTATACAATTTCCAGACATCAATCTCTTTGAGTACAGACAAGTGAGATTCAGTATGCAAACCCGCTCCTATAACTCCATTCAGGGTGTTCCCATAAATTTGACCCGCACTTGGTTCCCTGACAAAGATCTTCAGCAAATAGGCAGTCCAAGGGAGCTATCACAAACTTACTGTCCGAGTATCGCGTCCTCTTTCACGAACTCATCCTGAATGATGGACGTTGCAGTTGAAGTTGAGGTTTCTGAAGAGTATGTCGCTGTTGTCGTGGCCTTGGGGTTTTGTATTGACAAATGAATGGTAACTCTGCTGCTCACAATCGTAGGTTCGATGAGGGTCGGCGGATCAAATGGAGCCTTTGGTGGAGCTTGGAACAAGTCTTCTTGTGGTTTTGGGACTTCAATTACCAGAGGATCAATAATTTGAATTGTAGGTACTTGTTCAAAACCTGGTCCTTTCACAATTTCCGTCGTCACTGTACCTTTATATTGTTCAACCACATGGCTTACAATCTTTCCGTGATTTCTTAACAACGTCCAAAGAATGAAGAGAGCACCAATGGCAGAGAAGAGACTACTTCTATGCCGGAGAAGCATTTTCTGTAATGAAAGGAATGGGTTTTAAATGATTGACCGGAGAAATTATGAGAAATGAATGAATGTGAAGATGGAAAGAAAGATCAAAAACCCATCTCTGATATAAATTAAAAATCAGTGGAGGTGAAATGAAGAGAACATTTGATTTTTCTTCCGTTTGCTCTAAGTATCAAGTATACTTTACTTCACTTGGTAGTAGATACCTACTAAATACCCACTAGGTACCTAGTAAGTATCCTTCAAAGGGAAGGAACTTCTCTCCTCTCTGCTCTCGTGAGAACATAAACACGTGACCTTCAATTAATGATCCGTGCATCATCTGATCAGAACCACCTTCCCGCTCCGTCAACTTTGATTTCTTTCCTTCCTTCCTTTGCGGGTAACGACATTAAATGACGACGTATAACCGTTTATACCGTTCATACCGATAATCCTTCAAATATAACAGAATTGATTGGTCGAATATTGATTTGTCATCAAACCGCGATTCAGTCAAATGTCCAATATCTCGGCGTCGTGCATATGCAATTTTAACCAGCATATGCAGTCATGCTTCTTCGAGAGGTTACTGGTTAAAATTTTGGCAGCTCCCCATCTAAGTGCAAAATGATGGGAGCTGGGCGATTGCAGATCATGATGATGAGCATATTTTATCATCTCATCAAGTTATTATTTCCATGTTCCTGGTTGTCCGTTGCATTTTGCAGATTGCAGATGGTCGTCTATCTGACAATATCCATGAGGGGTAGAATGCAGGTCAGCTCCATCTTGGTAAGTGCCGCGATAAATTGTAATGTCGCCCTCGGTACTTGACTCGTTGATTGTCAACATGGCGCATTGCAATGTTCAAATAAAAGGGCAATCTCACCCATGTCACCACTCATGAGCCTATCAGATTGGTTCTTATCGATTGACCCGGACGGTACACACCTAACAAATAGGCATCATTCCGTTGAGGGGAAACGCCTCGGAAGCATCTCTCGGTAGAGTACTCGGTTGAAGATTATATCCTCGGTGTTTGCAAATACATCTATATAATGGACAGTTTCTATTGTGCAATGTGATACGATGCTTAGTGCTATCTGCAATCATCATCTAGTCAAGATGCTTCTCACCAGTATTAATATTTACCCAACGTTGAATTTTTTAGTCCTCACAATAGTTACTTCTATTGCCTATCGTATAATTTACAATTTATACTTTCATCCTTTGGCAAAGTTTCGTGGGCCGTGGTATTCATCTTGCTTTTCTCTCCCTCTAGCGATCATTTCGATAAAAAGATGGGAAAATCAATGGGTTGATGGTCTGATCGAGAAATATGGAAGTATGTCGAGCTCTTCAGATAACAATGATAACTAGAATTAAGCTAATAGTTATCAGGAGATGCACCAATTCGTGTTGCCCCTGAAATGCTCCTCTTTCCGCGGCCATCCGCGTTGAAAGAGATATATTGGGACCGAAGTCTTAACGAAAAGTCTACTTTCTATGGTACTGGTCTCTTTGGTCCACCGAACTTATTCTCTACCCTTCCATCTGTCGAGCATACACCTTTAAGAAAAGCATTAGGGGCTGCACCAGTAAGCCTTATGTTCATTATTAATGAAAATAAATCAATGATCTTTTTCTTATCTCAGCTCATTCAGGAACTTGTTTTATTATCGCTGACATGAAATCTTCAGTGGGCAATCGGAGACGTGCGAAAAGATTGGGAAAGAAGCATAGATGATCAAATCCTCCTTTTCACTAAGATTATGGCTGAAAAGGCAAAGGCGGGTGAAACAGTTGATCTCTGTGATAAATTAGCGTAAGTTGTTCGTTTTCTGAAGTATTCGAAGCATTATCTTACCCTTGACAGAGAGTTTGCAGCCGATATAATGACGATCTTCTCATTTAATCGATCATGGGGCTTCGTGAAAGACAGTCGGGATGAACGAGGGTTACTTCATAACTGGAGAGAAACTCTTGATTTCGTTGGTTTCTCGGCCAGATTCACCTTTTTTCGGAAATACATCCTTAACCTTCCAGGAGTTGCTTCGTGGGCATTACCCAAGCCTAGCAGTCAACGTGGTATGGGGTATCTAATTCATGAAGCCGACCGCGCCATCACACAACGCGAATACGAAATATCTGAAGGCATATATCCAGAGAAGCCGGACTTTTTACAACAGTGAGTATCTTCATTTCAGAGTGTCGTCTATGGGCATAGCACTGAATTTCGCAGTTGTCTTGACGCAAGAATCAACGACGAACCACTTACTCCCCTACAAAAACGTTCTCACGTGACCCTTCTCATCCAAGCCGGCGCTGACACAACCGGTACTGCCCTCGGCGCCATTATCCGGTTCCTGGCTACAACACCAGGTTGTTACGCGAAAGCATTGGCCCAGATTCGTAGGGCTGAAGCGAAGAATTTACTTTCAACGCCAATCCAGGATGAAGAAGTACGAGCTCATCTTCCATATCTAATCGGCGCTGTCAAAGAAGGCATGCGTTTAAACCCCAGCGTAACAAACTGGCTTCCGAGAATTGTTCCGCCAGAGGGGAAAATGATCAATGGATTTTTTGTGCCAGGTGGGATGGATATTACGAGTCAAGCTATGGTTGTACAAAAGGATCCAATTTTGTTGTAAGTTTCTGCTTTGGTGCCTTCTCTTCCCTCTCTGTGTTCTTTTTTCTTCTATCTCTTTCCCGCTGACACAAAAAAGCGGCCCCGACCCAGATGCCTTTAGGCCAGAGCGCTGGATGGATGGTAAAGATGTGGAATTGGAACATGGTATGTTCCTTTTTGGAGTTGGGCCAAGAGTTTGCTTGGGAAAAGAGATTGCATTGATGGAAACCCACAAGTTAATATCCGAGGTGAGTGATTGATTCCGCTGGCTCTTGGAATACTTGGAATTAGAGAAATGGGAGAGTCCTGGATGTAATAAAAGGGCAAGCCAGGTAGGAGATAGGTGGATAGTAGGTGGAAGAGAGAAGGAAAAAGGAAAGGAGTGCTCGATGAGAATATTGATGATGAGATGAACTAACATACTCTCTAAAGATCGTCCGACGTTTCGATATCGAAGTCTTCGAGGAAGGAATATATACTTCCGCAGGTGGAATATCATACAACGAGGGCTTCATCGTGAACATGCATCCAAGGACAGTGGATTGATTGAGTTTTCCTCCGAGCAAATTGGAACATGTCCATAAGAGTTCTGAGCTTGAAGTGATTCCTTGGCCTGTTGTGATTGGAGGACTGTATCTAGCCGATTGGAGCTTTTCGTTTTAGCCTAGCTATTTTTTCGTCTCTGTCAGGGGCGTGGAAAGAATGATCAGTGGTATTAAACAACCGGTTTCCTGGCATAGCGAATCAAATATATTGAGAATTTCATCAGTGTATGGCTTAATCAATTCTGCATATCGCCCTGGTTTCCAGAAAATAATATCGAGCCACATACGAGGACGACGAAATACAACATATTTATCAAAAAGCTTCCGAATTTTCATAAAATTAGTTTTCAATTTATGGTTCTATGACTCTGCTCTAAGAGAGCCCAGATGTGGAGTACAATAATCTGCTCTGGGAAATATTTTACCAGAAACCATCGAGGCCGGTTTGTGAATTCTTCACTGCGCCCCAACATTTAAACAATGCTTCACAAGACAATCTCACAGTACTAGCATATCACAAAAACATTTGAGTGGCACAGGATACACAGTTGAAGCTTTGGATGCGGTAAGCTTGATTGTACTGAAGGTCCGAGTGAGGCTTCGCCAAACTGGCAGACGAATTGGTCTTCACATAATTGAGTAAACTCCAAAGCGATCAATATTTACTCAATCCATAAAAGTTTCTATCTTCCATTTCGTTTCGTTTCGTTTCGTTTCGTTTCGTTTCGTTTCGTTTCGTTTCGTTTCGTTTCGTTTCGTTTCGTTTCGTTTCTCATTTCCGCACGTCTTTTTATTCTACAATACTAGTATAATTCAACGGCTGCGTCTAGCACAGTAGCAAGTATCTCTAGCCCAACATTGCCAGATAGTGAGGCATCATGCACATATTTCAGTGGAATTGATTGTGCAATTGATTGTATTCTCGCTTCAGAGAAAAGTGCGATTCCAGCTACAAAAGCGATGATTATGTCGGCGAAAATAATGATGTCGACACAGTTCGCCACCAATGATAAATTGATTCCAGCTGGTACTGGTAGTGCATCGACGACCGAAACCGCCCAAGAGCATGATCGTCAATTGACGAGGGAAGGAATAATCGCTGCCGTTATATGCGAGCCTGTGGCTTTCAATTGGTTAATTGGCACGATCCTGATTGTCTTCTATCGGCGAGGAACACGAGTAAGAGGTTTGAAGAGGAACTCTCAAGGATACAGTAATGCGGAGCTGGATTCTAGACCACTTCAACCACATTTCGCGAAAATAGACGACCTAGGAATGTACCAGAATTGGGGGTTACAAATGTGTATGAGCTTCCAGCTAATTGTAACGCGAATATCCGCACAGAATCGGAAGGAGGAGGTATTTTTCCATGAGATTGGTTAAGGTCGATGCAGGAGCCGGCAAGTGTTCTCAACCCTTGGGCTGTTTCCGAACTTTTAGCGGCTTCGATTGTTTCTTCGCTACTCGTTCCCTCTCTTTCTCGGCTGGATCGACAATCAAAGTCTTAAACACATCATCATCCCTATGAGTTAAATTTTTTTCACCTACTTCATTGTTAGTGATGCCTCAAATCAGGATTGTGAGGACGGCTTACAAAATTCCGTATATGCGATCTTAAGTTCCGAGAAAGTATTCGCAAGCATGGGAGCATCTGGGGCTACTCTTCCGGCAGCTTCAGCTTCCCATTCAGTGGTCAGTGGTGTGTTGTCGCCTCGGCAAAGAGTGCTGAATGCCACAGCCAACTGTTTATACATGAAACCACATTGTTCGGATCGTTTTTGAGGATCTGTTTTCCCGGGGTGAATGCAATTTTTCAGGTCTTCATCTGTCTTGCATCTTGGAAGATTAGATCTCAACTCGATTCGTACGACTCGTTCCCGATAGAAAAGCATCAGTCTTAACAAACATATACCGGCAACAATACGCGTTTGTTTGTTGCTTGCAGACTTCTTGCAGAGATTTTCAATTTCGGAAAAGAAATACTTTTCAGCTTCCTCGAGACCCTCGGAGGCTTTAAGGCGGACTTGTTCACGGACAGTATCTGGAGAGAAAGTATCATTGATTGTGTTGACTACATCAAGCTGGCCATGGGGATGGCAATGGATATTTGCCACTCCATAGAAAACAAGGCTATTTAAGCTCGTGATTCTGAATGCAGCATTACATAGACATGCCTGTTATTGGTCAATCAGAATCCAAATTCTCTTAGAACAATACAACTCACCAGATGCGACCCAAAATATTGTTTGCAGTAGATGTAGAGGAATTTATCCAAGATGTGTGTTATTTTACCAGAGTGGCTCTCGGGAGAAGATAGAAGGATTTCC
Source organism: Botrytis paeoniae (assembly GCA_004786145.1). NCBI lineage: Eukaryota > Fungi > Ascomycota > Leotiomycetes > Helotiales > Sclerotiniaceae > Botrytis > Botrytis paeoniae. The sequence continues at coordinate 103,990 of PQXI01000012.1, read as the reverse complement.
CTGCCGAAGAAATCTAGTTCATCAATGGTAGGCAGTGAGTCTGGTACAACTAGATATGTCTTATCTCGCAACGACTTGTGCGTTATGTAAACACCGTTCATTTTTGTCAAACTTCTCCACCGGCAGAAATCCTCAGACCTACAAACCATCACTTTACAGGGAAGAGAGCGGCATGGAAAGTTTGCCATGGAACAGTCCGCACGAAGCTCAACTTTTGCCATATGGCCTTCGAGTGCACTAAGTAGCTGGTATACTTGCGCTTTCCCGGACGTGAGCAATCTGGTTTGAACATCTATATTGAGTCAGTATCTAGAAGAGTATCTTTGGGTGGTTCTGGCTACCTGCGACTCCAAGGTACACATCTTTCAATTTATGTCGGATGCAAATTTGTCGAGCCATAAGTGGATCACCAGCCAACTTGAAGCATCGATCACAAACGCCATCAGACGTACACTGCAATATTAGATTCTTGCTCCGGTGATGAATATAGATATAATTAACTCAACATACCTCGACTTTACGAGCTCGACAACTTTGACACGCTCCAGCTTGTCTAACCAAATGGACTTTTAACTTTTCCCTTCGATTGAACTCTTTTCTTTTTCTCTTCGGCGCTTTTACTCCACTGTGAAAATTTATCAAGCAGTCTTCCATGTTTTGAGGAGGTGCCACGGCTGTTTCATTAAGGGATGAAGTTGCTTGATCCTCAGTATGGGAAGGTTCTATCCGAGGCTCTGATGGTGCCGATTCGGGCACCTCCTTTTTAACCTCGTCAATTGGCGAATCTCTTTCAGATGCACCACTATTGAGGTCTGTATTCTCAAAAAATATCTGAACTTTAGGTTGAAGAGGCTCACAAGGTAATTGCGGCTCTGTAAATGAAGTGTCTTCCGAAGAGGGGTAAAGTATCGACTCGGGTGACTCAAGAAATGATGTAAGCCACCCGTCAGACTCGAGATTTGGAAGATGGCCACCAAAAGTATTGCAACTATTGAAAGAGAAATCTATCGCAGCTGGCTCCGGGAAATAAGTGGTTGAAAAGTTATTGTTAGCCGTACCAAATGCCCAAGGGCCATTGCTTGGCTCTACAACGGATTGAGGCGGAAGGACCGGGTCCACCATTTGCCATTGAGAATTGATATCTAGATTATCCTGTACGAATGCATCCATATCAAAAGTAGAACCTGGAAACGTCATGAATGACTCCAGCTCCTCGTCCGTGATGTTTTTCTCCTCAAAAGACAATTCCTCAGCATCGTGTGGGCCTTGGATCGTCATCCGGGGTAATTCTCCGTTGATGCGCGACTCCATTATGCAGAACTGTGAATCTGCTTTGCATGAATATGCGGGTGGCAGGAGACGATAGTCACAATTGATAAGATAGTCTAGCCTCCGAACTGAACAGCTACGAGATGATCTTAGTTTCTATACCACTAAAATGTGAATGGTATCTCAATAGAACATTGCTTCGATCAGGTGTTAGTGGGGCGAAAATTTTATCTGACTACACCCGTGATTATGCGGAAAAGTGTACCGAAATAATGCCGTTGAAGCCGACGGCTACAAACAAAAATCAGTGTAGAGTATTCTTCTACAATGTTAGAAGATCGAATCAAGTAGAAGTATTTTCTTCTGGGTCAATGAAATGAGAGATGGCAAGAATACAATAAACGATTAATAATGGGTATCGACCATAACTCGGATGTTCCGGTTGCGTCGGATATGTCGGTTCATATCCGGGCCGGCAAATAAGTTTAACTTACCCGATCAAATATCGGAATGCCCGGGAGTCCATAGACACTGTCGCAAAGATGTTCATGTTCGATAAACGAATTTGAAGTCCTCAGTGTAAAGAAACCATGAACTGGATTAGTCCTGGCAGTATTCGTGCTCTCAAAGGAACACTATAGGCCATTCGTTGAGGCTACAACTATAGCACAACTATATGCGAGTGCAGCATGAACTCAAGGCGAGTGGGAAGCTTCTGAGGTCCAACATAGATGCAAACGCATTAAGATTCAAGCAGAACAGTGTCACCAAGGAAGTAGACTATGCACCTTGACACCGATTTTGAAGATATCCGGCCATGAGAATAAATTCATAGTTTCAGAATGTTTTGAGGAAAAACTTAAAGTTTTTAATGGTCTTCATGTAAGTTCCGGGGAAGTTAGCAGATTAGCAAAGAAGTGGTCTCAGAATGGACTCAACCGTCGGACGATGATAGCGGGCAGACAACAAGTGCCAAGACTCTTGTCATATGACTTTTGTCCGAAGAAACACCGACGAGCACATGACATGACACGAGAACCTTCAAGTTACATGCCTACGTCGGCAGACCTCCCCCGTACAACATCTCAATCTTTGAACAACCTGGATGCCAAGCGGTGAAATCTTCCATGTTGCATCCATAATTTCCATGCGTATAGGAGCGCATATGAAGTACATACTATCCGATATCACTGGCCGTTTGCTAACCTTTTCACGGGCGTCGACAAACAATCCCGACCGGTGCAGGTGAGAATTGACCAGGCGTTACCTTGTGCCCCCTCATCTCTCAAAGGATTCACTTCCATGTCATTAGCAAAATAGTGTTATTGTGGGGTAGAGACTAGCGAGGGACCAAGACGACCCGTCATCTTTCATGCAGAATTCGCGGGGATGAAGACAGAATGAGGGGTAAATTGTGTAAATCGGCCCGTTCAATTTTGCGCATTGCTTCTTCCAATAGTAGATTTAAACTAAGACTTATTTTGACGACCAGCGGCCGAGGAAAAGTGTACTAAAGTATTTTCGTCTCTAGCGATCTTCGTCGTCTTCGCCTATCAAAAAACTATCGAGATGCGATTCACCCTAAGACTTGCATACACAATGGCGTTCTAGGAATTATCACTTGCATGTCAAAATTTGTTGTCAACCTGTCTCATGCACGGTTACATCCGTATACATGCAAGCTTCCATGTCGATCACAAGTGAACTTCCTACTTTGAATTTGCCCCTTAATCCCCCGTCCAGGTCTACGGAGTATAAGAAGTGACGGACATTTGGAAAAATCAATCAATATCTTCAAGTTAATCAACATGGTCAATACCATACTTTTTTGGCTGTTGTTTACAGCAAGAGCTGTTTCAGCAGCAAATATTGACTTCTTACGTCGTGATACAAGCCACCATCCTAATGCCACACTTCCTCTCTCGAAATGTCCAGGCTACAAAGCTTCTAATGTCAAGACAACAGGATCAACACTTTTCGCAGATCTGACCCTGGCTGGTCCTGCTTGCAACACTTACGGTACCGACTTACAAGGTCTATCCTTAAAAGTGGTATATGAAACAGGTTGGCAAGCTACATATCAAGACTACTATTCTTGCTAACTACTACTAGATGATCGCATACATGTGCTGATTCAAGATCCTGCCAATGTTGTGTACCAAGTTCCCGAATCAGTCTTCCCTCGCCCTACTGGATCGTCGGCCAATTCCAAGGATGCTAATATCAAATTCCATTATGTTAGCTCTCCGTTCTCATTCTCAATTACACGAGCAAAGACAGGCGAAGTCTTATTCGACACTTCCGCTGCAAGTCTTGTATTCGAATCGCAATACTTGAGATTGAGAACGAAATTGCCGTCCAACCCAAATCTGTATGGTCTCGGCGAACACTCCGATGCATTTCGTTTAAACACCACTGATTATATTCGCACGCTGTGGTCTCGTGACGCCTATGGAACTCCTGCGGGTAGCAATTTATACGGAAACCACCCGGTATATTTTGAACATAGAACTGGTGGTACTCATGGAGTGTTTTTCATGAATTCTAATGGTATGGATATAGTGATCAACAATACAAATGGGAGAAATCAGTATCTTGAGTATAATACTCTTGGGGGTGTTTTAGACTTTTACTTTCTAGCCGGACCCGATCCAATTGTTCTGTCTCAGCAGTATTCAGAGCTTGTTGGCTTACCTGCAATGATGCCGTATTGGGGTTTTGGGTTCCATAATTGTCGTTATGGTTACCAGGATGCTTTTGCAGTCGCAGAAGTTATCTATAATTATTCGAAGGCAGAAATCCCTCTGGAGGTCATGTGGACAGACATTGATTATATGGACGCAAGAAAGGTAAGGAGTATGCCATGCCTGAAACGTACATAACTGATTTCTGAAAGACTTTCACTCTCGATCCTGAGCGCTTTCCATTAGATATGATGCAAGACATCAATCACTATCTTCACAATCATGACCAAAAACAAATTCTCATGGTCGATCCCGCAGTGGCATATAAAAATAACCCTGCTTACGATCGTGGAGCTGTCGATGATGTTTTTCTCAAGCGAGGTAATGGATCTTTCTGGCTTGGCGTCGTATGGCCTGGAGTTACTGTATTCCCAGATTGGTTTTCCAAAAATGTCGTAATCTGGTGGAACAATGAGTTTTCTACATTCTTCGATCCAGCGACTGGCGTTGATGTTGATGGACTTTGGATCGATATGAATGAACCATCGAATTTTCCATGTTACTTCCCATGCGATAATCCATACGCATCAGCAGTAGGATTTCCTCCTGATCCACCTGCAGTCAGAACACCACCTCGTGCATTACCCGGATTTCCCTGCGCATTTCAGCCTTCTGGAACAACCAATTGTACAGATGCAAGCAGCCGACGATCAATTATTAGCAGAGATTCCAAGATCGTCTTGCCGACTCAAGGAACTCTTGCAAAACGAGCATCAGGGGCACAGCAAGGTTTGCCAGGACGCAATCTACTTTACCCCGAATACGCAATCCATAATGCTGCAGCGTACCTCCCTTCCTGGAATGCCGCTGAAGGAGGAATTTCCAACCAAACAATCAATACAGATGTAATCCACCAAAATGGTCTCGCCATGTACGACACTCATAATCTATACGGAACAATGATGTCGACCGCTTCCTATGACGCAATGGCAAACCGCCGGCCGGAAGAACGTCCTTTGATTATTACACGCAGCACATTCGCCGGTGCGGGTACTAAAGTAGGCCATTGGCTTGGAGACAATTTCAGTGACTGGCTCCACTACCGTATGTCCATTCGTGGCATGTTAGCTTTTGCATCTATATATCAAATTCCCATGGTCGGCGCCGATGTATGCGGATTTGCGGAAGATACTAATGAGGAATTGTGTGCTCGCTGGGCCATGCTCGGTGCTTTTACCCCATTTTATCGTAATCACAACAGTTATCCTCCAGTCATTAGCCAGGAATTCTATCTCTGGCCTGCCGTCACCGAAGCAGCTAAAAAAGCGATCAATATACGGTATCGATTAATCGATTACATATACACAGCTTTGTATCGACAATCCGTTGATGGAACGCCACTCATCAATCCTATGTTTTACATTTACCCATCTGATCCCGCCACCTTTGGATTAGAGACACAATATTTCTACGGACCGGGAATTCTTGTTAGTCCGATTATGGAGGGTAATTCTACGACTGTGGATTTGTATCTACCGAAGGACATATACTATGATTTCTACACACATGCACTAGTAACTGGCCATGCAAACACAATTCAAATCACAGATCAAAACATGACAGATATGCCCCTTCATTATCGCGGTGGAGTCATCGTTCCTCAACGTATCGAAAGCGGAATGACGACGACAGAAGTCAGGAAACAAAACTTTGAAATCATTGTTCCAGTTGGCGCTGATGGAACCGCTAAAGGAGAATTGTATCTAGATGATGGAGTCAGTATTGTGCAAGAAGGATATTCATTAATTGAATTCTACTGGGATGGGAAAACTTTTGATGTATCTGGACATTTTGGATATGATTCCGGGGTAAATATTGAGAGGGTTGTCTTCTTGGGATTGGGCAGTAGCGCGAGTGGCAATGAAAAGCAATACGGTACAAACGCAAATACGCAGGTTAGCGCTCAAGGCGATGTAATTGTGAAGGTTAGTACGGAGTTACGTGGGGAATTTTCAATCGCAGTTTGAGGTGAAAGATGGGAATACGAGGGTCTTGGTGATTTTGAGTGATGAGAATGGCGAACGGCGGTACATAATGTTTGCACATAATAATACATAAGAGCTTGTTATTGCAACTCATTTCAATGAAAATGAGTTCCGGATATTCTGATGGCGAAGTTTCATTTATTACACTGCACAAGAGGAGAAATAGTTCTTTGCATACAGTGTCCGCGTTTCGTCAGATGATGAAGGTCTTATCTCAGGAGTCTATTACCGGATTTTATCAAATCCTAGTCGTTATCAAGAAGCCCGGTTCATAAATCGTCTTGTCTACACCCGCTAAACGGTCGAAAGATAGCTTGGGGTTACATTTTGAGTTCCAAAGTTTCCGCAAATTGCTCAGGGTTGCCAGTGACATGGCTCATTGTCAAATACAACAGCCTAAACAGATAATGACACTAAACGACTGAGATTACTAATTCGAGTGATTACTTGGTAACCAATTATATGACGGTTGTGTTCCTTGTTTTCTTCTATTTAAGGCTATAAATAGGATCAGGATAAACCTCACACATCAATCACATCAACATTGCCATACACCGTATATCCCATCAATTATCGAAATCTACCTCTAAGACAAGAATCAAATTTCAGAATGTCAGACACACCTATGTGCCACATCTGTAGACAGATGATGTCTAGACGCTCAGCGCGAAGAGTGAATATCCTTTCGATCCCACATAGCTCAAACTAACTCAACTCGCAGTTCGTCCTTTTGAATCCAGGTAACCTGGAACATTGCTTGCTTTGCAATCGACTCTTCTGTGCAACACACAAAGCGGTTGAAAACAACACTGTTTGCAAGATCAGACATGATAGTCATTATGATAATCACCGGGGGATTGCAGGGTAGTGGGACAATTTTTCGGAGCATGACACATCGAAACATAGAGCTGGATCTGTCCAACGCTGGGTTGGATCGGATAGCGAAAGTGTTGATGGAGAGAGAAGAGGATAAAAAGAGAGTAGAGGAAGAGAAAAGGCAAATTGAAGAGACGGCCAAGCGAGGAAATTGCAAAACATGAGTAAACTCGGAAGCAGAGGAAGGCTCTCAGGGCACCCCTATCCTAGACGCAACTTGCAACTAGGCCGTTCTCGATTCATGAGAGTAGATGCTTAGATAAGCGCGACTGCGGTTGGGTAATCTGGGGAAGCTGAAGTTAGCAACGATAGCGGGCAGGTCTTTGCTCAATATAAAATATGTACATATTCTGCGAATATAGTCTCATATATCATCATATAACCACATAAGATAATTTGGCACTGCTCCCACCTTACAGCAAAGTGCAAGTGCTTCTTCACCATTGCAAAACTTTTTAAATTCGTCATCAGTGATCAAAGTTGTATTTCCGGACACATCTGTACGATTTTCAGTTATCTACAATCTACATCAATAGCAAGAATGGCACTTACCAGAGCAAAGGATGAGGTCATAGGTGTTCTATGTATTTTGGGCGCCAGGAGGGCAGCAGTATGGTACGATATACTTGTCGTCAGTGGTGCGAAGTTGTTCATCTCTCTTTTCAACGCCGATTGAGGCTGGAGATGCCGCTGCAGTCACAAAAGTACTTGCAGTGAATGCCAGAGTGAGTATAGATAGGGAATGCATATTTGGTTGATTATGATATGTTCGAATTATGCTTGAATGAAGATGGTGCGCTGAGATGTGACAAGATGTGATTTAAAGGAAGTGAATATTCCACGCCTTCTATGTTCTTTCACTCCTTTCTAATTTATCTTTGCCCAGTCATTCAATATTAAATAAGGTTATGTGTTGATCCTCAATCGCTCAGCTAGTCTCTTCTCAGAAGATTTCCTCAGTAAAAGCTAAGAGATTCATTAATTCCAAAAGGAGGACCCAGAATCTTCATACATGCATCAATCTACAATTGAAGTCATATGAAATTCACCATCACCGTGCTGAGCGGTCAAAAGGCTAAGATTTTCTTTTCAGGGACATCGATGTTGGATCAAGTGATCTAAATTCAAGCGGTGACATGAAATTAACCTTGGACTTAGAGACATATCAACGTCAATAACACAAAAGACCTGTAGAAGAGACGAGATATGCAAATGCTGTCAAAGAATTAACAAATTCGGATAGACTTTGTGGGTTCAATGTATCTATCTACAATAGGGCTTCCCCGCAGTTTCTTTCGACTAAATTATGGGCCCCTGAAGTGAAGAGATCGAGTTATTCAGTGCGATCTCCAACCATTCTTTCGGCTCGCAGGGTACCGATGTGGTCGATCTTTACAATACCGTCCTCTTTGGAACATATTCGACCTTGATATCAGATTTTGAATCATCCAGAGCTGGGGCAGTAACCTTCAGTTTTTGAGAGAGCCGTCTGGAATAGCGGTGGAACCTCATATCTCATAGAACATGGCTGGGAATATCGGAGGTCTTCTGGTCGGGCAAAATTCCAACGCCATTTCAGATACCCCTTTTTGGAGACAACCTTCATCCTGTGTGTCCCAATCAATTATAGCGGTAATTTTGCAACTTACAGTCTTTCAACAATTAAAACGTATATGTATGAAGAAAAAGATCGACCATTTCTATCTGAGATGTACTGTGACGTATAGCATACAGCTGGGAATGGGGTTCGAGGTACTTTAAAATATCCATGTATGAGAAAATTAGTCCACCGGAATTACACGTTGTTAGGACCAAATGCCCTACATTTACAAAGCTTGAAAGACAAGCCAATACCATTTCACCACTCTTGTGAGACTGATACCAATTGTCTCCATCTTTGACGTCATGTTTGAAGTCCTTCGGAATAAGGTTAATCGGTTCGGTGTCACTTAGGGCTAAGAGCAATCTAAAATTCTTAAATGATTTGATAAACTCAGTAATCATTTCCAATATATATCCAAGCTGCTAGTAGACAAAGAAACTTGAGAGCATGGCAGCGCTAAATCAACAACAAAAGCGAAACTAGAATTTCGCGAGCATGTATGACATCGACAGGAACATTTCAATCTATAGCAGTTTTCAGTGAGCAGAGCAGATCAGAGCAGGACTGATACAGTATTCCACGAAGATCGCAGAGGCTACCAATCCAACAGAAACACTGCCAGAACTTAAAGTCAGACTGCCCATTGACCTCAAGTGGACGTTATGTTCATACTGGTAAACACAACTTGTACAGCGGCAAAACTTTCTATCGTCAGTTGAAGTGCATATGTGAAGGCAGAAGACATACGCTGAAGTTGCAGAGAAGACCTCAACCAATCTTCCATCCGTCATAAACCATAGAGAAACAGCAAGAGGCTAATGAGTCTCCTGTTAGCCAATAAGACGATATTTAGAATGGATTCAACCGAGAAACTGAGTCGCAGTAGATCCTCGTTGCCATGACCTATCTCCCTGCTCTACTGTTGACAGCTTGTCCATAGATGGGCGAAAAAGGTGTTCCGCGTCTCTACATTCGCCTGGCAACGAGCTTTTAGTATCATCGCCGGATTCTTGGGTGTCCATTCTATACGTTTACATCCTTTATTTTTATGTTTTGCTTTTGAGAAATCCTGTTGACGAGTTGAGGAATGCGGGAGGAGCTTGCATGGTATTCATAGACGACGCATATAGACTACTATTATTCATACCACTTGACGAACACATATCCATTAAGTGGTCTTTTGAGATACACTTGTAACTTTTTGGTCAAAATCTGTAAACTCTGTAAGCTGATGATGCATACGAAGATACTTACAATGTATTAAAACCGTCATATTTCGTTTTCTTGTGCAATCCAAAGTGCGAGCTTTGTGTCACATGACCTTTAGATAAAGACGCGACATGCACGTTTAAACTACGCGTCTCACCAGCTTCTTCTTGAGTAATTCAACAACCACGAATTCAAATATGGAGACCAGCGACCCAACAATAATTGATCTTAAATCTTCATTCCTACGCGCACAAATCTTCGCACTCTCTCAACCTTTTCAGCCATCTCAAGAATGGCAAGATTCGATATCGGAGGAAGAGAATACTTTACGACAACGCGCAATTGATGAAGCCTTATTCAAGCTCAATACTATCCTGAAACAACATAACAAGATCAGCTACCCTCCGCAGGCACAGCGACATGTTGCTGAACAGATCGATCAATTATACTGGGCTGCAGGGGAGAGAGATGTTAATGTGAATGGAGAGGAGTGGAGTGAAAAGGGCGCTGACTATCGTGAGTTCCATCAATCATATCAATCAGGGCGTAGTGGACTTATGCTAATCAATATCTCAATCGACAGGCTTGTCATCTAACATTGAGAAACTACCAGATGAGTGGAGCGAAGAAGCAGAAATGAAAGCACCTAAGCAAGCTGCGAAATACAAAGAGCTTCAAAATAAACTGTTGGGACTAAATGAGAAGCGAAAAGCCGCAAAGGAGAAACTTGAACAATTCAAAGCTGCCAAGAAATTACTGGAACCCTTTGATCAAGCGGAGAAGAATATCCAAGAAAACCTTGTTACCAAAAACGGGGAAATCGAGAAAGAATTAGAGAGGATGAGGATGTTGATGTTGAGAGTTGAAAGAGGTATTGTAGGGCTAGAGGGGAAAGATAGGGAGGATCATATGGATGTTGACTTGGAAGAGGATGATAGGGAGAAGCTTAGGTTCTTGGGAATTACATAACATGATTGACTTTATTCGATAGAAGATGGGAAATAAGCAGTCTTTGTTGGGTGAGTTTATTGTAAAGAGTTCTTTATCTTCCTGACACTTATTAGCAATCCAGACAACAAAGCCGTCAAATATGATCGATCCGGTACTTCGCTTCAATAAGCTTCGAGTGTACATTGAACACATTTCAGTTTCGCCCATTACACTCAATCTTGTTTCACCATCCCAAAATTTACACAAAATGAGTCTGTATCATATCAGCCTTCCATGTACCAACTTGAAAGCATCAAAAGGGTTCTACGCAGCCGTATTAGAGCCTTTAGGCTATAAAACGTACCTTCAAACTCGTAATAAGACTTTCTTCAGACCAAGCTGGTCGTTTCACCCTGAACTTTCTTTGAGACGTGATAGATCTTGTGGGCCAATTGGAGGTACTCGTATCACCATTCACGCATCATCCAGATCACAAGTCGACAAATTTTATGTTCTCGGTTTGTACGTGTTTCCATCATTTTTTCAATAATTATTAGTAACACACTAACTCCATTTGCAGAGCCAAATCAAACAACATTCAAAGCGGAGAGATTAATGATTATCCACATGCCTATACGGCTTCTATCGTCGACTTTGACGGCAATGTCATTGAAGCAATTTACCTAAAATCATGGGTGCCCAAGGTCATCACCCCATTTCCAATGACCCCAGCAGCGGTTTTTGGCGCGCTTTATCTGACAGTTGCTTCTTCTATCTTCAGGGTACTTGGAGGGTGGTACTATTTTATCTTCAACACAATAGGGATATTGATGATTGCAGATCTTGTTTATGTCCAGCTTAATTCAGAGAGGTCAACACAGAGATTAGAAGATTCTGGACTGCTGAGCCTTGAGAAACGAGACAAAACGTCAAGGGCCAAGCTAGCATCTAGAGATATGGATTAAACTTTAGGATAGTTGTACAGAGATCTGGAGATTTTCGTTGGTTTAACAGCGACTAATATCAAGCGGTTCAATGCACTTCTATGTCTCATTGTGCGTGGCCGATAGAGTGTATGATTTTTTTAGTCACAATATCCTTCAATCATCTAGTAGAGCTTCAGTTCAAGGACATATCTACGTTGGCCTCTACATACCCATTTGAAGTCTGGATATAAAGATGTTATGTTAGCTAATCTTGGCACTCACATATCACGGCACCCAAGATTTGATTTGCGCGCGCTAGAGACGCCATCGACGGGAAATACCCGTCTAGTATCACACTATTACTAGTTTCCCCGGTGCATCCCATGATATACGATATTGACATAAGCAATCCATGATATCATGCATTTGTACCAAACCAGTTTGTCAGCGACATAGCTCATTCATCGAAGCTTTTTTTTTTCAAAGTATGCATCGGATTCTAATAAAATTCTATCATCATACTCAACCACAAAAATTAAAATGCCATTTCCCTATAAAACTGTAAGCCTCCTCAATCATCCCTCGTTAGTTTCGTCTTTGCTGAGATAAAACATCAGGTGCTGGTGGTTGGCGCCACCTCAGGTATTGGGCTTGCCCTCACTGAGAAAATGCTTTCCGAAGGCGTTACCAAAATCACAGCTTTAGGCCGTCGTCAAGATAAACTCGATGACTTACAAAAGAAACATGGAGATTCGAAAGTTTCAACCGTGAAATTTGATATCACTAATCTTGAGGGCATTCCCAAGATGGTTGAGGGGTATGTTGACCATATATTTTGATCAATTGCTAGTGTAAACGAATACTGATGAATCAAACTTCACAGAGTCCTCAAATCACACCCCTCCCTCGACTGCGCATTCCTCAATAGTGGAAAACAATGATCTCTCGATTTTACCCAACCCTCATCCATAGATCTCGATCTAATTTCTACAGAATTCACGACTAATTGTCTCTCCTACGTTCATCTTACTAAAGCACTTCTTCCACATCTACAGAATAGAGTCAAGGGTGGTGAAAACGCAGGATTGATATTCATGACTAGTGGATTGGCTTTGGTACCCATTGTGCGATGCGGAAATTATTGTGCAAGTAAAGCTGCTATGCATCAATTAATTCTCATTATGCGGGAACAGTTGAGAGATTTGGGCCAGAGCGAAGGTGGGAATACTGCGGAAAAAAGCTTCGGGGGAGGATAAAAAGATCAAGGGTGTGAAGGTTATTAAAATATATCCGCCGGCTGTTCAGACGGAGCTTCATGATGAAAAACATCAACCGGATATTAAAGATAAGAGGAATATGGGAATGCTGTTGGATGAGTTTACGGAAGAAGCGTGGAGAGAATTGGAGAGGGGCGATGAAGATATTCCTGTGTGGACGACGTGGAAGGGATTTGGGTATGAGGAGGTGGAGATGAGAAGGAAGAAATTGTTCGGTGAAATTATGGAGAAGATGCAAGGGAATTAAGGTTGTATCAAAAATTAAAGGGGACCCGAAGATGAGTTTTGGGGATAGGCATGGGTGAACTGTATATTGAATATTGCGAATGGTTCAAGTAGGAAAGCCATGTGCTTGGACTATATAAAGCTGCAAGCGCTTCTGGAAAGTAGCGTTATTCAAGCTCGACATGGTAGAAGTATCATACAAGTCGGCATCAAGTCGTCCGTCAGATGATTTACTCCCCGCCGTGTTCATATTCCTCGTCTCTCGATACTCAAGATAGTTTTAAATATCCGACATCTCTCCCAAGTGGAATGTCCTCTTATCCCTGTACGTTCACCGCATGAAATCGAAATTCACCTGCACAAATGCTAGAAAGCCTTTCCTGTCTGACTATATAAACACCGTCATTTCTTCGGGTTATTACCTCTCTATTGCAAAAAAAAAAAAACGGCAGAAGACTACTTGCTAGGTTGGGAATTCCATTGGCCTGTCGTACAAAATCTAGCATCATATTTTCATACCGCAACTTGGGCGTATCATCGTGTGAGTTTGTTGTGAATCGAAGTTTTTATTCTTATAAGTGATGATTCAAGTTTTCGACGGTGATAAAGATCAGATATGTCGAGTTTATTTTAGATGATAATGTTCGGTGACAGCGTTTTGATTACTACAATGCAAAGAAATGGGATATATACGCCGGCCTCGGTCTTTGTAATCTACTGAACTAATCCTGCGTGATCGACCTTACTCGTCTGATACTTTGATCGAGGCTTTGCGCACCTTGCCAGTCCTCCTCAAATTTCAAATCGGGCTGGCATGGTTAAATATTATACAACATTGGGGCCTTGATACCACGACATGTCCGAGACAGACTGCGACCATTTTTATCATCCTATATCAAACTCATATCTAGACGTATTCCTAAGCCTGGGTAGTGAATCCCATTCTAGCCAGCCTCAAAATATTCAGTCGTCCTGTATTTAATTAAACACACCAAATAGGTTCGCACACATCAAACTTTATTTGGCACTCAAGACATCATATCTTAGAAAGCTCGGGGCTGGTTCGTAACTGAATGGTATGATTCAATTTCTTACCACGTACTTACATAACGAAGATATAGCGTCATCTGCGTGCCTTGCATGCTTGGAGATACTTGCTGTCATTATAATTAAGATCTATCCAATGCTCTTCTAACAGCAGAAACGTGTAAGGGGGTAAGCGACAGTGAATGCTATGCATATACTGATCATTCCGCTATATGTCTGAGGAGTTGAATATGACTCTCCTTACGTTGGAAGTATATATAACTTTCGGAGTTTTGACTTGAGAATTCTGTGGGGGTGAAGTGTTGTTCTGGGGAATGCGGATGTTGGCATCCGCAGCTCGTTTGATTCTTTGAAGTTCGCTCTATTTATTACTGTATATATATACCTCCAGCCTGGGCACACAAATCAAAAATTCTGGGATTTTGCCCACCGCCTTTACTCTTAGGAAAAATAGGTATTTTCGATACAGAAGGTCGATTACTTCGACAATTGAATAAACAGTTGTAGAAGTGTGAAATGTGATTAAAACCCCATCCGCATACATCCGTGGCTTCCTTCCTTGAGTGAAGACATCAGTAGTATGATGGCAAATTTACCCATGTAAACTTTCAGGATATCAATGCAAACTATCTCGCTCTTACTCGGAAGTCTTGCGAAGCTTGTATTGAGGCTTTGATACACGGAGTAATTCTCTAGATTATCATGAAGCGATGAAGCGTTTGTGATTTTGTGTAGTCGAAACAGCTTCAATTCACCATAAGTCCATCGCATTGGCATCAAAAGTATGCAAAAGTGAGTCTCAAGAACAATTCACTCACCATCCACCCACTCCTCACTTCCTAACATCATCGTCGCCTAAAGTCTTGCCCCACAAAAATTCAACCCAAACCTCTCACAACCAACCATTTCAAAAATTATATCTTCAAAATAGAAAGTAAGCAACAAAGACAAAAAGAGCAAAACTTCAACACGTCTTGCGACGCTGTAAGTCCCAATCAACTTCGTACTATAGAATGACTGTACCAAGCTGTCCCCTATTTGGCCCGATTGAGAGGGCCCCGATTACTATGGCATGGGTGGAGGCGTTACGTAGACCACTGTACCACGGGGATATGTTTGGTGAGATATGTGAGGATCTTGGGGAATATATCGGAGAGGCCGTCTTATGAGTTAGGGAATGGGAAACCGGTAATGGGGATTGGGATAAAGGATATGTGACGCAATTTGGGAACTCCGAGATGAAATAACAAAATTTCACGTCTTTATTTCTATCTCCTGGTGATAACTTCAACAAGCGCGATTGATGCTCTTATTGAATTCTTCTTGGTTGATGTTGTATCGTGTATGTCACGAACTATCTGGCGGACATGGGCTGCAGAATTCTTCCGACAGTATTTACAGGATGCGACCGCCATTCAATGCTTATGAAGTCTTGATGCTATCACTTATGGTAACATTGTCATATATACCTCAACTACATTAAAGTGGGTAGGAAGCGAACGCACTGGAACATCCTTTCCGGAAGATGTTTTGCGACAAGCTAGCCTGAGTGTTCATTAAATCATCAACCCAACATATATGCGATCGGACAAATGAATCAATTCGCGCTTTGAATACGCATGTGTATTGTTTGTGGAATAGTTGAATTTTACTTTGGATCTAGGTCGGACTTAAACACAGAGTCCTCTGCTGTCTTTGTAAGGCAGACCAAAATCCATGTTCAATTGATCCGTATGAGATACCAAAGAAATCACTTTAAAGGATCGGGACCTTTGTAAATTGCTTCCACAAGGTCATTTGATGTGCCACGAATTAATTTCAAAATCGTGACGATTAAGTACAAGTGGTTGAATGGTTTCGATATGGGGGATGTCTCTCGACTTACCTAATCTCGAGATCACTGCTGAATACATAGTAATATCAAGCACCGCTTAGGGACTGATTACAAGCACTCAGAAATCCCTGGCCAACTAACCATGGAGAAATCGATGTTGATTTGAGGGTAATGCTGGAGTATAGGATTATACCATGACTTGACTAAACTCTGTTAGCGGATGGTTTTTTGGGAATTGACTAGAATTTACGTTCGATGCCAAGAGCTTTGAAACTCATGCTATTAGTATCATCGAATCGAGTTGAATACGAAAGTACTCATACTATGGATCCACTAGATCCCGAACGTGGAAATGGTTATTTGCTCTCAGTCCACGCTACTGTAGCACAAGACGAGGAAGCGACATGTGGAAAGATGTGATTTTATGATAGTAAAACCATTGCGAATCTGGAAACAAATGTTTAGTCAATCACTTGGTTAGTGTAACTCGTGTCATCGTAGTATAGAATTGATGTTATTGAATCACAAATTACTCAATTGCGCAGATTCATCCTTACATGTTGGGAAGCTTGGCCTTGGGACTTAAATGTCGGGTTGAGTTGCCGTAATCTAGAAAGCCACATTGTATACTCCTTCATCTCGAATGAAAAGATATCACTATCGTTCGATCGCTGGATGATGTATAATAAGATATGAAAAGAAAGTAAAGTCAATAGGTAGCAAGAAATATCTAACGTATAAACCAAGGGATACCTTCTTGAGATTTCGAACATTAGCGCCCACAGAAGATAATGTGGACGGATTGGACAAGAAATAGACCGCTAAGATAACACTGCCTTGTTGAACTTCATATAGATGTTCGTCCTGGTGCCGTATCATCTGAGCTTGATAGCGACGAAATTTATTGTATGGAAGACAAGGGGTGGCAGGAGAGGTGAAAGCGTTAAGAAGGGGATGTTTTTTGAAAATAGGGGGTTCATATGACATCATTGTCGTCTAAGGAGGGGTAGTTGAAACTAAGAAGGGTTGATTGAAAGGCTTGAGAAAAAGCATTACCATCTAAAACCCTGAATAACAGACCAAACTTTTGGATATATAATGTGAACATGTTGATACTTCATCTAAGAACCCCTTATCCCCTTTATCTAACTTTAGAAAGAAGTTTCTTCTGTGTTAGACACTTGAGAACAACAGATGAATCCTTTCAATAAACTCGGAGCAGAGTCCGTATTCATGCATAAGACACATTTGATATAGAAAGCATATCATTCAGTCATCTTTGACAGAAACTACTTATTGTTCATTGATGTCTCAAGTTTTCTGGCTCACTGAGCTGATGTTTGGTAAGACTATTTTCACTTTGACATTTTTTCCACTTGGAACATTGGAAGTACATTTCAAACTCCAGATGAGAACATGTCCAATGGATAATAATCAAAATTGAATGTTGTCTAGCCTCCATCATATCCTCATTTACCCCTCACCTCTCCTTCTAGCAAAGTTCTTCCATCTCTTTTCTCCCCCATCAACTCGTGATCTGGAACAACATTCTCCCGACGCTCGGATCACCCAGATCAATAAACCATGTCCCCAACTCCATCAATCAAGAGCTTACAGCTTGCTCCCCAGCCCACCAAATACGATCCCATTGTATTACCCAATTCCGAGTTACTTACCGGCGCCGTCGAATATCCCACTCGAAAATCAAGTCTTGCCAATCTACCTCCCGACAAGAAACCTACAACCATGACTTCCAGACTCGTCCTCGTAATTGGCGATTTGCATATCCCAGATCGAGCTATTGATGTTCCTCAGAAGGTATGATTCCTTTTGCGCCTCCTGCGCCTTTAATTCTAATTCTCTCGATTGCTGATCTATTAAATTGCAGTTCAAGAAGCTTCTCACCCCGGGAAAAATTGGTCAAACTCTCTGTCTCGGAAACCTCACCGATCGTCAAACCTACGACTATCTCCGCTCAATAACCCCCGATCTGAAGATCGTTCGCGGCCGCTACGATACCGACGCTACCTCTCTTCCACTCTCCCAAGTCGTCACACATGGCTCTCTTCGCATTGGCTTCGTTGAGGGCTTTACCATTGTTGCGCCTAACGAGGTTGATTTATTGACTGCCGAAGCCAATAAGTTGGACGTTGATGTATTGTGCTGGGGAGGAACTCATAAGTTTGATGCCTTCGAACTTGACAATAAGTTCTTCATCAATCCCGGAAGTGCGACTGGTGCGATGACTACGGGCTGGATGGAGCCGGGTGAGGAGATTGTTCCTAGTTTTTGTTTGATGGATGTAAGTTATTCTCTATTCTTGCGCACTTTATTTACTTGAGCTACAATTTACTCCCCCATTCCTCCTCCTTCTCCCTCAAACACCCCAGCTAACTCTCCCCCTCCTCTAGGTTCAAGGTCTCGGTCTCACCCTCTACGTCTACCAACTGCGCACCAGCGAAAAAGGCGAAGAATCCGTCTCCGTCGAGAAGATCTCCTACACCAAGGTTCTCCCTCCCACCACCGCCGCCTCCAGTTCCACATAATAATACCCTATTTCTCCACCACATTTCCATTTAAAGAAGTGCTTTTCCTTCTGCTTTCCCCTGCGGTCACCAGTTACAAAAAAGTCCTTTGGCATTTACGGTGTTTGGGGATCTTGCTCTTTTGCGGGATGGGGGTACAATTGATATGATATGACATGATATGATGGCATAACGATAGACTATGACTGCTGGAGAGAGAAATGCATGCACATGATACCAGAGAGCTAGACTTCTTTTCCTCCTATTTCAAGAAAAGTCTTGCCATATTCATCTTCAGAGGTGAACGAATGGACGCCTACTGGATACCAGATAAATAGGATTGCGTACGATACCACCTAATGATACATAACATACAATAAAAATCACGTCTGTAGCGCAAGCTACTCATTTGCGATTCACTGCAATGCAGAAATTGAGAATGGAAGAACAATATTCGTGATTCGACGATAAAAGAGAGATTTCATTGATATCATATTCCGCTTCATAAGAGTGAAAGAATCGAAAAAAACTAGAAAACTAAAACTACTTTTGCGCCATTCATCAAGACCAAAGAAGATATGCGCATAGCATATTAGAATCGCTGTAAGCTCATTAATCATCCAATCCAATCCCATTACTCCCGATTTTAATCCAATCTATCATAATCGATTTGATCCAATTCAATCGAACTCAACGCAGAAGAAATTAAGAATATTTTATAGCCCAAACTTGACTTATAAGACGCCACTCATCATAACATCATACTCCTCCTCCTCGAACTCATCCTATCACTCCTATTCGCATTTGCTGCTGCAGTTCCTGCCATACTCGTACTACTGACACTTTTCCTCAAGGATTTATCCG
Source organism: Botrytis paeoniae (assembly GCA_004786145.1). Lineage (NCBI taxonomy): Eukaryota > Fungi > Ascomycota > Leotiomycetes > Helotiales > Sclerotiniaceae > Botrytis > Botrytis paeoniae. The sequence continues at coordinate 84,676 of PQXI01000012.1, read as the reverse complement.
AGGAATCCGTGGTATCTCTCTCCGATTCGTGACCTTGAGCCGACGCGCTTCTAGCTATGGTTGAAGAGGGTAATGCCGATTGTCTTCTTCTTGAACCTGATTGTGATGGTCCTGTTGATGCAGAAATTTTTCTCGCTGGTTCGAAGTCCTGATCTCCTACCGGAATAGCGGAAGCTCTTCTAGAAAAACGTGATGATGCTCTATCACTTTTCTCTTCTTTTATGACTTTCGGTTCTTCAGAATCGCGTTTGGGGGAACCTTGAAATTCATATATATCCATATCTTCAAGGGCTGCTTTTATATCGTCGCCTTTAGTCGATTGTTCCTTGGATTTCGCTTTTATTTTCCTCGACTCTGCTAACAGCTCCGCGACTGATTTTGATCCCGATGCTGAAGATCCCGACTCTGTGAGATATAAAATTGACTCGCGACGTCTTCTGTGATCTGTGATGCTGCTTGGTAACATATCAGGAAGGGGTACAGAAGCTTTGCTAGTTAGTGGACTGTGATCTGCGTTTGACGCGGTTAATAGTTGTTTCCAGGCATCTTCCGATTCGGGTTCTGCTTTGATTTTGTTTATTGTCGTCGGACCAGCTTCCTCATCTACTCTAATGGCACGAACTTTTCCATCGGCTGTGACGGCGTTCACAAATTCCTTTCCGGGTCGGCGCATTTTGTCTCGAAGATTGGGTTCCGCATAACTTATCGAGTTCCGAGCTCGTCGACTTGGTCGTTGGCCTTCAGCAGATTCCCTCATCTCTGAAGGCGGTGGAGTATCCCGAGATTCCACTCGAACGTTGGTTGACGGATGCGATGAAAGAGGCGAAAAGATATCGATAGGTGCAGGCGTCTCTGGTTCCGCCTGCATATTGAAGACCTGCAGTGGAGGTTGCATGGTTTGTTGAATAGGTTCGATGTTTTCCATCTTCTTCTCCTCGCTCGGCATCTCCTTCGACAGGCTTTCCTTGAACAAATTCAACTTGCCTGGCTTGATCCCATCGTGATTGGAATTCCTGCTGCTGGCTCCTTTCTTAGGGGAATTATTCACACTTTTGGCTGCCAGAACCTTTCTGGTACTGGGAGCTAAAGCTGGCTTATCTTTCGACAATCCTTTGGAGCTCATAACATCCTTCAATGGCTTTGTATTCTCTTTGGCTGATGAGACTGCCGATTTTGTCTTCGCTCGTTCCTCGATAGATACACGTGTGAATTGGAAATCGTCAATGTCATTAGCGTTTGTTGACTCCAGTTCCTCGTCTTCTCTTGCACTAAGTTTCCTCTTTGCGCCTGATTTGAGTGTTCCCGTACTCTCTCGTTTTGCCGGAAGTTCCAATCGGCTGTTCCTCCTAATATCAGAAGCCACCATACTATCCTTGCGCTTCTTCCTCTGCTCAAGATTCGTTGATATTATCGGGTCTAGACAAGGCTCATCTTCCCTTTCATAAGCTAATTTTCCTGCCAAATCAATCTTTACAGGATCTTCGTCGACAAATTGTGATACTGGTGGCGGCCCAATGTCAGGTGAATCTTCGTTCTCTGCTACCACTTCAGCTAACATATTTTCGATTTCCTGATGTCTATGAATTGTTAGCGTGCAAACTTCACTACATCAAATATTGCGCAACATACTCTAAAGTTTTCCTAGGATAATATTTGTTTTCCAAAATCGGGGGTAATTTGCCATCCGGGCTACCGATGTCTTCACTCGATGAAGCCATCTTTTTCCTTGGTGGCATTTTGCGCTCCGGGCTTGTACCATCCTCGTTCAATGGGTCCAGACTATCCCATTTGTTCTCCTTGGGGCTACGAGGAGGATTCGAACCCGCTCTCAACCCTCCAAATTGCCTTGGAACATGTGGTGATCTCTTTCTTTGTGGAGATTCTTCTCCCAAACCACTTATCAGAGCTCCGATCTCTAGCAATCTCTCTTCGAGTTGTGATTTGACCACATTGACTCTATCTGCAGCTCTTCGAGCCTTTCCATTATCGATCTCACTTCGAAGGCGTAAATTCTCCTCCCGGAGTTCTAGGTTTTCAGCAAGAAGTTTCGAGGTTTCATTTTCAAGGCTTCGGATTCGAACTGCTTGAGAGGAATTGACGGATGCAATATCGCGATTCTGACGTTTGTACTTGCGCTTGACTATGATTGCATCAGAAAGCCGCCTCTCCATTTTTTGCCAATTGTCAGGAAATCATTGTTTGAGAACTCACGAGATTCAATACTCTCCAACGAAGCTGCAGGCTCATTTAAGCGGGCCATGTGAGCTGGCAATGCATGCGGAATGAAATATGATTAGTAGTACAGTATGAGAAAAAGACGTGAGAAATTTTGATAATTCTTGGAAGCTGCGACGAGGGATTTGTCGAAACAACGGTGATTTCTACTGATTCTTAGAGTGTTTGTGTACAGTGAAAAATTAGGGTGAATTGATTTGTTTACATCGAACTTAAATTGGTTAGATTGAGAGCATTGACTCTGCTATCATAAAAGTGGGGTTATTTATCAAATATGATTGGTTGAAAAAAGGATCACTATCAGTCCCGCTTTGAGTTGTCCACGGATGGAGAATTAATTCATATCAAGTTCAATTATAAAGCGTTCTAAGTCTCCATCTCTTTGCATTGGAGATCCAATATTACAACACTCGGGCTGTAAAGCAAAGATCACAATAATGTCATACTCATCTCGACCCCTCGGTTCGCATCTGCGACAGCAGTCTATGGGTGGTAGTTTAGGTTCATCTTCTGGTCAATCCCCCGTCTTACAGGCGCGCATCAATGAGAAACGGGCAGAGTTAGAAAATCTAAAGCAATTGCGAGATTTGAGTGCAGGATTGGCTGGACAGATGCAAATGTTGGAAGAGAAGCTTTCGACTCTTTCAGATGGAACAGAAGCCGTCGCAACAGTATTGGGCAACTGGCACAATGTTCTGCAAGCTATTAGCATGGCATCCAGTAAGATATGATGTACTCTTCTGTTTGTCGCGACCTTCTAACAATTACTAGTGAAAATACTAAAACCCAGAGAATCAAACGATGGGGAAGAAGAATTGGAAAAGAGAACGGGACCTGAAATACCATTACCTCAAACTCTAGTCCGAATACCCACAGAGCACGCGCCAATGCTACAACCATCCAAAAATGAAGAATCGAATGAATAAAGAGTACACGCTAAGTCGCTGGGAGACTAGAAGAGAATATACACGCATTCATGACGAGTTTGGTGCATTAAACGGCGCAACAGGCAGATATGGGGTTGTGAGTTTTGATACCAAAATCGGTCTGGTGATGGATCGTGTCCATGTAGGAATGGCTGGTAAAAAGCAGCTGGACTATTGATGATGACATGATTGACGACATATTAGCAGAGATTGATCGAATAAGAAAAATGTCGGAAAAGTCATGCAATCTAAACAAATACATGGTGTTGTGGCCTGCATAAGTAGGTAAGATGTGAAACCCAATGACGGAAAGGTTGGTGGAAAAGAAGGTTACATTACATCACATTGAGTAGGAGTTGAATACTTCATCAAAGGAGACAAACTCATCGCCAAAGTCTTTTGCATACTGACAGACAATGAATGAATTTGTCAAGAGCTATTCACCATTTTCATCCCAAAAATAGCTCTGATCAATCATCAATCATCATTCACGATTTCGCAGTCGCGCCTTTCTTTTTCAGCTACCGGTTGCTATAGTGATGATGTAAGCTCAAACAAATGAGGGGAAGGAAGCTACACTTTCGTAGCGAGCTACTCAAACGAATATCCTCATGATCGATTGAATTTCAATGACTTAACAATTCACATAATTGATAAGAAGAAAGCTCTGATTTTTGGAAAAGAAGATTCATCAAACTTGGTACTACATTTCTATTGACTTTACGAATACGGAATACGATTGTCACTCAAAAATAGAACGCAATTTCCACCCACCCTTGCAAATCGATTGCTTCTCAATACCCAAATCACATCTAATTTCCGAAACACTATTCGACAAAAGATCTACTGTTTCTAGACCATTTATGACTTGTGACAGTCAAGATGTCTCGAGTAACAAGATCAACCACGATCAATATTGTGGAAGATAATACAGCATCCATTGCTGCCCAAATCCCTCTTCCGTTGACACCTGCTTCAAAAGTATTGGCTACTTCAACTGTACACGAATTGAATAGCATGGCAGCTCATGATAGCTCAGACACGGATCTCGCACAACATATGAAAAATCTCAAAGCTGCATATCGAAGTGCTCTCGGTATCACAAAAAAAGGCAAAAAGCACAACAAGAATAAAAATAAGGGAAAGCAAGACCTTTCGACAGAGCTAGAGCATACCAAGATTACTGTTCATGAGATCGAGCACATCGAGGGTATTACTGTTAATCCAACGTCTGTTCAAGCTACTCCAAACACAGAAATTGTCCCAAGAATTGCTGCAGGTCCACCTGGTGCTCGCTCTACAACTCTTGTCTCCAATTTTGAGCTTCCAAGGACTCAAACTGGTCAGCCAAAATCCGTTCAATTGCCTTACATCATGGGACAGCCTATCTTACCTCACCTTCCACAATTTGGACGAACCACTCGAGGTCAAATTGCAAGACAACAAGCAGGTCAGTACGATAAAGGTGTTTCATTCATTAGAGCGGCCGATCCTGGAGACGTCTTCTGGAAACCACCTCAGCCCTCCAGTTGTGGTTCATCCCTTTTCGCTGGTTCCCACTTTCCTATGCAGACTGGACCTTTCATTCCATTGAGACGTGAGCATAACACTAACCCTTCGGACTCTTTAGCAAGGAAGAATAATGTCAACATAGAGACAAAGGATGTCGAGTCTTCGACATCAGAAAAACTTCAATCCACCCCAAAGAAGAATGATCCTCCAGCTGCTTCTGACACCTTGCTCTTCACAAAGCAAATCACAACACTCGAGGAGATTGAAAGAGCTTACAAGACCTCGGAGCTAATATCTCCTGTTCGCCAACGCTCATCTTCCGCCGAAATTGAAGAGGATTCATTCATCGATATAATCATAAGTCGATCACCAGCAAAGCCTGTGTCTCGCATCGAAGACTCTTTGGAAGAGCTTGACAATTTGGAAGATGCCATAGATGCGCTCGATGAAGCTACCACCGTTGAAAAATTTGTTGCTACCTCACCCAAGACGGTCAATGTCTCAACTGAAGCTTCCCCTGACAGCAATTCGAGAAGATCACCCCAACGAGGACTTGTCGAGGAGCTCCCCGCTGCTGGACTACGTGTACGCGTACATGATAGTCTAGCTCAAGCAACTTCACAAAGACCCAAATCTACCTACGCAAAAATGCGTGTCAAACGTACCACAGCCACGGAACCAAGCCTCAAAAAGGCTAAATCCATGTCCTTCGAAAATGTAAGACCTGTTGTTAGTCCGGAAAAGCCAACAATGACATCTCCAAGTAAAGTTCTACGCCCAACTAGTCTCCTTCCTCCAAAATCACCAACCAAATCTACAAAGCTATCTACTAAGCCAGTGTTCGAGCTTCCTGGTGACGCTGTCGCTAAGCGATTAAAGGAACAGAGAGAAGCTCGTATTGCGCAACGAGAATCATCCGAAATGACAGTCGTTAGAACTACAACTACACCAGGAAGAATCAAATCCACGAAGCCCCCCACCAAATCTTCTCAATTCGAACTCCCCGGCGAAGCATACTCAAGACGTAAGCGAGAAGCACTTGAGGCAAAACTCAAAGCCCAAGAAGAAGAAGATCGTAAAAGACGGGAATTCAAAGCCAGACCCATAGGTAAAACCGTTGCTTCCCGTACTCTTCCCCGCGATACAGCTGCTAGTCGCGCGCGCCAAAGTAAAACGGGAACAACTGGTGACAGTATTGATAGTGGTGGTCTCACAATCGGCAAACGTGGGAGCTTAGTTGGAGCTCATCGCCCTTCAATACTTGACATGCAAAAAGTAAATGTTGTTGGCTCATCACCTCGTACTAAGGCTCCTCCTGCTCCTTTGAATCGCAAAGCGTCACAACGTCCACATAATCCGAGAATGGCAATGCAGAGAACGGTGTCAGATTCGGATCATGAATTACAGAGACAGAGAGCCAAGGAACTTTATAATAAAGATGCGATGTATACAGCAGACATTGAAAGAGAGAAAAAGGAACGGGAGATGGCAGCTATCAGGGCAAGGGAAGAGGCGGCAGAAAAGGGAAGGGCGGCTAGTAGGGAGTGGGCGGAAAGACAGAAGGTCAAAGCAATGGGAGAGGCGCTTGCTAGTCCAAAGTCTTCTACTTTCTTTTGAGTGGAGGTTGATCAAATTGTTTGTTGGTTTTCGGCGTTTTAAGTTGGCTTTAAACTGTCTGGAATAAGTGTGCTTAGCTTATGGTGCTTACATGAATACATGAGCCTACGCATTAGGTATTCGTATATGTTATTGTGGATATCTTCGTGTCGGACTTGGCTTTTGAAGTCTGATATTGTACCTCTTTTCAGCTTAATATCTTAGGGGGATTGTATTGTTCGGAATGGGTGGACAGCACGCTTCTGGATTTTGTTTTTAGTCAAGGAGTCTAAAAATTTATGGTTAAGCTCACGGTATGGGGTACAGCACATACATATATTCCCGGGGAATAGGGGGTGTCCTAATATATAGTTTTGAAGGGAAGGGGGACGTGCGCGGTGTTTGATTTAGCGGATGGGTGGGAATGTGGTGGACTTGATTGAGTATGATACCTTGGAGGAGGATGAATTGGGAGTTTGTATATGTTATTGGAATGAATTGGTCTGTACAGGAGTATCTCGAGACTGTAATTTTCAGCTCGAAAAGTAAGGATGGAGATGTATGCGAGATGAATCGATTGCTCGTCTTTGTTGGGGTGGGGCTGGGGACTACATGATTATGGGTAGGTGGTTCAGTTTACTTTGTATTGATAAGCAATTGCATAAATTATTGAAATGAGGAATGGTTGTTATTCTCCAGTTTTCACATTTCATATGGAAGTCAGAATTGTATATGATTATGTATAGGAGAGTATAAGTTTTCATGCTCATGCAGTATATTTGTTCATAGAGAGATTACGTTGCTTCCCCGTGGTGAGTGAGTGCTATGCTTGCACCATTTGAATGAATTGGACTTGAAAAATCCGAGAGGTTGTTAACGTACATTTTCATTCTCGTCATCATTCCCGCGTGCCCCTTGGTCTTCCAACCCCTTCAAAGCATTTTAGTAGAACTCAGTGAATTATTCTCGCCCATTCTCTGTCAATAACAGGTATATATATCCTCCCATCAAGCTTCCCACACATCTAATCTCTAGCTCAATAGATTATTAAAAAACTAGCTTATTCCCTGATGGGTAATTTGAATTTTGTGAGGGGCTTTCAGGATATTGTGGAAGATATAATTTCATTGAAAATGGAGGAAGAAAGGAAGTCTGAAATTTTTCTTGTATTGTTGATGGAAGACGTGTATGATGAAGGTGGTGATATTTATGAATCTATCCTGAACCTTAGCTATACTAGATACCAACCCGAGAACATAGATTGATATCCTAGGGTATAATATGAAAAGACTGTTGAAGACAGTATCGGGAGAATCAAATTGGATAGTATCATGAAAATACGAAAACAAATGACGCAGAGAGACTATTGCAGGGCGGAAGAGTATTTGAGGCTTTTCATTAGTGTCATCCCATAGGGGTTCCGTAGCGATTTTGAGTATTCGGAACGATAGGATGATAGTATATTTACGCGTAGACGAGTAGGTCGTAGGAATGGTAATTCTAGGAATTAGTGACGATGAGTTGGATGGGGAGAGTAAGAGTGACGTGATGACAAAGGGTAAGATAAATGAAAATAAGTGATAGTTGGAGAATAAATGTTGTGCCGGTGACGATCATATCTTGTGGTAATAAGATTAAGTCATATTCACCGAATACTTACATATCTCCAGATGATTGGCAAGATATACGCTGAGTTAGCCATCTAATTTATAACCAGATATCTTTCTATGTAAGATTTGCAAGCTGCTTGATTCTTGTCCATCTTGGGGGGCGTCATTCGTATTTTAGATATTATTCCCAAGTCAGCTGCACGTCGATTCACATAATGCGCCTGTTCTACTCAAGATAACCTTCTATCTTTTGAAAACTTGAACTCAAGACGATGTTTTGGTACCACAAAAATACTGCAGTGGTCGATATTGGTCTATTCCATATGCCTATCGAGAAACCATGCGTGGTAGCTAAGCTTATCAAAGCACTCATTCCATCGAATCCCTATTTCAGTTTCTCTAATATCAATAGGCAATGGGTATAAAAAGTATTCTTCCTGGGCCCCCGAGACATCTAAAGTATGGAATATCGGTTGATGAAATCGTAAAGGGAAATAGATAAAGGTAAGCCAGAAAGTTTCATAACCAAGACTTGAGTGTTTTGAAAAAGCAAGAGAAGCTAGTTAAATACATTGTTTGATTTTGATACTAACATTATACTGCATGTGTGGATAGCAACATGATTAGATGCAGCTATGGCAAAGTCAATCATTTCATACTTGATTTGGCAATGGAATGATTGCACGAAGTAGACTAAAGTTCTTTCACTTAGATATTTTGCCCTCATAATTGACACTTCCCTACGTAGACTTTTGACTATGAACATGGGAGGCTTCTTAACTAGTGAGTGGCAAGCCTTGAAGATCATCATCATCATGAAGGTCCCTGTAGTAAACAAGACTAGATACTATATCGAATCCATCTATGAAAGATTCAGTAGACCCCCTAGTCTAATGTTCTTAGACCTATTAAATACACATGAGAAAGTAAGGAGCTAGGAAGATCCCATCCCATTTAAGATCAAGGCTGTATATGAGACGAGCCTTGACAGATATGCGTAAACATCCCTTGGGTCCTGGGTCTTGGGTATAGCCTGAGGTGAGCTCTGTATTTGACAGCGACAGCTTGAGGATGGGGTGATGAGAGATTCAATGATGATGATGGACAATTAGAAATGACAATGAGGAATCACGAAAACTTTTCCGGAATTTTCGTTACTGAAGTTTTGACCAAGAAATGCGGGGAAGGACTTGGGAAATACATATGATGTGACAGACGTCATTCCTTCGAAAGAATCTGCTTGTGGTACACTTGTTTTTGGATAAGAGGACCGTTGTATCTCATTGCTATTCATATAAGAATCCAAAAATACTCAACACGTCAAAGATAGAGGTTGATTATAAAGAGTACGCGTTATATCACATTGCCCCTCTAAGGAATATCACAGCATAGTACTCTCCCACATTCTCCAACAGCTAGGGCATCAGATGAAAGAATGTCTCTTTCGAGTACATACCTACATAGAGTGCCTCTCGAGATGTCTAGTAACCCGATTTCTATGTTCAGATAGTCTTCTTTGTTACTGACTTATGGGATGGCGGTACTTCCATTGGAAAGAATTTTGAGCCTGTAAGATTGTAGTCACTTCTTTGCATGTATGAACGAGACTTTTGTGAGTCGGGGGGTAAGAAAGAGGTGGAGATGAAGCGACAACAGTTTACTACTACACGAAGCGACAACTAGCTAAGAAAAAATCGGCAACGAAACAACGGGGATGGGATAACAAAAACATTTTTGTGTATTGTCATAGGATTTAGTTCAATAGACTGTATAAAATAGAAGAATGCACTCTTATATTCCAATAATTCTGATCAACTGTGATGATTGGAATGTTCTTGAAAACAACACCAACATAGACCACTACTACTTCAGATCCAAGGGACTTGTTCGAAACTTGGCCAATTCAGAATTTGCACAATCTCACTTCCGTACACGATCATTTCAATATCCACCCTGCCGCATTACTGCATATTGTGATCCTTCATGGTCATTTCTCATAGCCAACGATCCAAAATCATGGCACCACTTCAGGCCGACTGACATGAGCCGTCTCAATTCATCACACCACCGAAAATCCTCCCAGGCCGGAAACTATCAATAACCGTCATTAGCGCTTATGAAATCCCTCAGTTTCTCCCTTCCGGCCGCGACCCGTCTCTCACCGCGTCCCTCATCCTCATCGGGGAAACTTATAAATTATCCTCCGATCAAGTGGCTCAAGTCCACCATTCCGACCCGGCGGATGTATCCCGTTGCTTCTAACCCCTAGCGATATAGTGCGGGGTACCATCCACCCCATGAACGTACGACATTTGTACAAGTGACATACTTTACCGCTGTTAAGCCCAGAGACCCGATTACCCCATCACTCGGTCGAGATCTAGGCCGATTGTACATGATCCTCGTGCTCTTACAACTGCAGTACTCTTGAAATTTATGCATTAACAATTAATTTTTCGTGATACCTACTTCTGATCTGCTCATTCTTGCTTTCTTACTCCTTGGGACAAAGTCTTGGGACAAGTATCAAAGCGTCTCACTGCGCTGGCGTCAAAAAAGCAAAAGGGACCCCCACGCTCCATCTCCACGTGTGGAGTTCTCAGACACGGAATTTTATCTGGACTTAAGTGCAGCATAAAGCAGCAATCTCTTCATGTGCATCACGAGAACAACAGATGCTGCACGCAGCAGATGCAAAGTAGGCGTTGTAAAATGTTCCCTTACATATCTCTAGTATATGCCCGCTTATTAGGAAGAGGAGAAAAAGGAAAAACCAGACGGTCTTCAGATCTTGGTTGGATAGACTGGGTACCCACATACGTATACATTAAAAGAAGAAACAAGAACTCAGTAGTAACACTCCATCTCGTGATCTCCGCATGATATCTCCATCTCATCGGTCACAACTGACGCCAAGATCCTCTTGTATCCCGTAAAAATGTATGTAGGGACAAAATTAGAAAACTCAATTCTCATTTCATTAATTAAAGACGAACAAAAAGTAATCCTGTACTAACAATAATGCAGATTTCCGTGCCCCACAATGCTTCATGCTAAGGGGTAAGAAGGAAAGCCACTGCACGTGAAATCGAGGTACAACAAACTGTCGTATCACTGGACCAACAGAACAAGCAAGTAAATACCTAACCAAATCTTTCTCCTTGCGTCGGCCAGAAACGGCTTTCGGTAATAGATCGGTGTTGGAGTTGCAGATGAAACAGTGCTTGGTTTTTTTGACATATGCAGGTTCCCGAGGGGACGCTAAGGAATGTATGGACTGTACCGCAGTAAGATGGGCTTTGTACTTAAGTTTATACTAGATTTGTAGGCTTTTTCGGGGTGTGGTGTTGTAACACATGAGTGAGCAAGATATTGATCATAAAGTGTAACTACAAAAGCAAACATGGAGAGATTAATGCAGAAGTGCAGAACTTAGTTGTGGAACGTTGGAAAAGAGGGAAGGAGAAGGCTGGTATTGAAATTGTAAATGTGGAATTCGCCGGGAAGTTACGAGACTAGATATTTCAATACCTCAACAGGAAATTGGTATTCTTGTGTTTAACCTTACCACCGGTCCTGCAGCTACAAAGGTCTCAGTCTCAAAGAACAAATAGAACTTTCCACGACATATGAAACCATACAAGCCAGAGAACTCGGTGACCGGAAAGCTCTTTCATCTTGCAGTTTTCGTTCTCGTACCATTGACCTGGTGAATGATAGAGGTATTCATGTACCAACAACCCGGATTATCGAAGGTAAAAACCACTGGTCATATCATATGGTGGGTATATGGTATGAACCGAAGATCACGAACCTCAACAACATGATTTATACCCAAATCGGATACACTTGCCTCTCTATTCGTGATTTCGTACATATAGAGACGTGCATGCTACTGAGACTCGAAGCTATGACCCCACTTGAGGCTTGAATTATCGTGTACCATTTCAGTCATATCTCAAATTTCTTTTTCCGTACCTGACCCAGTGACAACCACTAACATTAAACATTGAGAAAAATAAGCAAACATAAAAGAAATAAACGTGATGAGCATTTAACTCGATTTGGAAATTTGAAATATCACTCCGATCCATCAACAACAGCCTCATCTTTTTCCAAATTGAAGTTTTGCGGCGTCATCTAGAACATTCTCGCTTCCGCCTCATATGTACCCCTTCATTACAGTCGGAGGGAAAAAATTATTCACCGATGTAAAAAGTCAAAATTTAACAGTCTCAAACCATAAAGTAGGTTCGAACAAAAGTAACAATAAACATCTCCATCCGGCCGAATACAGTCAGATCAGCGAAAAGTTTTCAAAGGATTCCCGAGCAAATGGTAACGAGAGAAAATTTTTCCCTACATGAATCCTCGAGAGTTCAGCTCAGCCCAGCCCAACCCAACCAACATGAATACACGAGCCACGACACCACCACGCAATCGTAGAAATTATGCCACTTTAATCAAACATCATCAATGCAAGCAAAACAATCCATAATTAACCTTACGGAACCCGATATTGTAGATCCAGACTCCATAATAGCCCAAGTTCAAACCCAAGACCATAATGCACACACAACGCCGAATCCACGGCAATGAAACGGAATAAATGAACGACAACAAGTCTCCCACCCATGTAACCACGGAAAAACATGACCGAGTTCGGAAACCCACAATTGAATCGTTGTCCCGTTCTCAAACAAAACAAACTCGGTGTCTAGATTCTTACTCGGTATCAATTCGTGGGTCTGCATTGTACAATTTGTACAAAAATCACCACAAGTAAGTATATCGAGATTCTAGACCCTCATAAAGCCCAAACACCTTCAGAGAACTCCACGTGTATCCAGAAGCTTCAAACAATTGGATGCATCGCCGATACCGTACATCGCAGTATGGGAATTCTCCACTCGCCCTCCACTCATCGAAACACATGTCATAGAACTGGACCCGCCCGATTTCAAGCCCGGCCGGGAGCTACAATAGAAGCCGGAACCTCACTAACCCTAAATCCTTGTGTGGGATGAGGTGAGCAAGTGGATGTTGTACCTGACAGATGGAAGCGTGGTGAAGCGCTGGCCGGGGACGAGATCCGTCTTGATGTGTGTTATATTTATGGAGTCAGAAAATTATGTAACTTATGTTATTTTATGGAGTAGGGAAGCATTGGGTCACCGACTGCTATATATGAGTGGTTCTAGATGTGGGTATTGCTCTTCTTGGTATAGTGATGGTGGAGTCTGAAGTGTTGTCAATTTAAGTAATTATGAAAATAAAAATAAGATACAATCAAATATTGAATTAAGATATCTGGAAAATTATTTGAACTGTGCCTCCTTCATGTTGAGTAGTAGTTCGGCGCGTAGGTAGGTTATAGGGCTCACGGTTCGGTCCCCATTGATATACTTCAGAGCCTCTACTAATAAGAAAAATCCCGAAAACAGACTGGTCGGGCGGGTAGATAATCTCTTTTTCTCTACAGTTTCCATAGAAGGAATTAAATGTATATAACCGATATTTTTTGATTGGTTATTCTTACCCTCGTGTTTGAGATCACCAACATTGAATCCTCAGACGAACCAACACCCCTCTCATCTCACCTGACAAGGCAAGGGAGTTCATCCCCCAAAATATCTCGTACCTGGAACTACTCGGACGAAAAATGAGAGCAATAACGGCATTCCCGCTTCCTCACGACGATCATTGCGCAATTCTTCCTTACATTTTTTCCTACAATTTTTCTCTCAAGCATCCTTCCTTCCCCTTCCAAGTCTCTCCTCATCGAAAGTCATTATTGGTGAAAATTTCTGGAAAATCTTAATTGTGTTTCATCCCCTCTTGGTCACTCCTTGTAGATTCCTCGTACGACCGCGATCATCTAACCTTTGCTGTGACTAAATTTTAGGTCCCGCTCTCGAGGCCGCTGTAACAGATATTTTCTACAGTGGAGTGAATTCTGGGGATCAACGGTCAAAGCAAGCAAAGTAAGTTAGCAAACAAGGTACAAGCGGTAAGGCAGAGCTCCGGGCGGCGCCGGAGTCAGAGAATCTCAATGGGTGGTACCGATGGAGCAGATATGTTGTTCAGTGGAGATTCCGCGGGTATGGTTTGGAGTTTCCGCAATGTTTGTTTTTTGCTTTGTAGATACTGTGATGTTTCGGTTTTGGGGCGGTGGGGTTGAATAGAAGAAACTTAGAATCATCATGCTTCATGCTTAGGGAGGTATCTAGAAGCTAGCGGGGCTCTGGGGGTGGAATATAATCTGGAAGAATGAGGGATAAAAATTTGCATGTTCAATTCCCTCATCAATCGCCCTACAAACACGAATAATGCCTCAATTTTCAACCATCCTACTCCCCGTATACTATGTGCTATTACCCCAATCCAACTGTTCATCATCACCACATTCATTCAAACCCCTCGCACGTGTCTCCGTTCCCAAATTCTCAAGGCTCTAGCACAGATCCCATTACCTAACAAGAATTCCCCCAGCGGAGACCTCACTTCATGCATTCAAGACAGCTCATCCATGAATTCTTCACTAATAGAGTAAATACATGATCCAACCTTACATGAGAATCGCATCATCATCCATTTAGCTCTCCCCACACATTGTTAGACTTCATCCATGATTCCCGGAAGATCTCGAGGAACAGAACACGTGCAAGCCCAAAGAATCCACCAATATCTCTCTAAATTGTAGCCTAATGTCTGAGCATTCCCAAAGTCCGTACCGTCCAACAGTCAACGTTGATTTATCCCATCTTTCCAGTACCTTTCTCGTTGTAGATTCTACAACACCTCGAAACACTGGAAGAAGTGATATACAGTATAATATCTCGTGTAAAATCCAACAAAAAAATTCTTCCAAACTCAATCCGAATCTAGATGCAAGAACTAGACGCGATAATAGAGTTCAAGTCCGTCGACGATTCCAAATCGTCTTGGCTGAAGTCTAACTCTCGATCGAATCAAATGAATTTCCAGTACGCCCCGAACCGCTCACTCGAGCAATTTTTTTAGATCAGGGTCTAGAAATCAATTGATTTTACCACAGATACTTACAACAACAAAATCTATCTCCGTCTTGCACAAGAAATCTCAAATGCGTGAAATCCTCCCACTCTAGAAATCTGTAAAGCATATGGGTCAGTTTGCCGCTGAATATTCCGTAAGTAAAATTGCGACAGAACTATACATAGAAAATTCTCCGATTTCCCTTCCCACCAACCCTGTGGAAAGTCCATCAGCTTTGCTCACTCCACCCAGAGTCGTTTCCTCCTACTACTCGTGAAAAACCAACAAGGTGCTAACAGAAATTTTTACTTTATTGCTGACCTAATTTTACTTACAACTATTCATCATTTAAGATTTAAGCGCTCACATCATTGTTATTTTTTGGGCTTCGCCGCAAACTAGCTGCCAAGGTACTTGTTACACTAGATTTCTTGTTTGTTTGAAGGAAGGAGTGGTGGCCGCCATAATGTACCGATCGACGAACATCATTTGCTTGTCTTCTAATTAGTGAACTAGTAGGAGCGCGAGGGGTACCATACTAAATTATACTCCGTTTTTGCTGTTGTATGTAGGATGAGCAAAGTCATTGAGTCAAAGCTATCGAAGAAAAAAATAGGTAAGGAAAATTCACAATTCTCACATATATTGTATCACAAAACAAGCAATGAGGAGAGATAAGGTTTGGTGTCAAGTCCGTCATCTTGTGAACGGACTGAAGAATCTTTATTATTCTTTTTCTTGACTATCATGCTAATAAGACAAGCCATTTCACCTCATTCTTATGAAGCAATGACAAGACCAGAGTGCTCCATCCATTCATACCGTGTGGTATATTCTCCTCCCAATCCAAACAATCGCTAACAAGAGATGAATTTGCTAATCGAGAAAAAAGGCGCCCCTTCACCATAAAGTGAATCATTCCTTCCTTTCCAACAAATGAAATTGAATTGCTCCAACGCTGCCTATCCCATCGCTCCCATGCTTTCCCATAGTCTGAAGTGACATCTTATATCCGTCCCGTACCTTCCTTATGCCCATGATGTATTAGAAAAAAAAAGTGTAGTGTCGATATGATAATAAGAATGCGAGACACCACTCCTCGCTATTCTGAATGCTCCGATGCAAATGAGACTGGACCCAAGGAAATTTTTAAAATGCCGAAGATTGATGAGAGATGTGAATTGTGTGAATGTATGATGTGATCCGAATGCCCAAATGATAACACTTTTGTACAACAACCGATTTTAGATCGTATATTGTGAGAAAACGCCGACTCCGTTGTAAGGATTTTAGAGATGAGATATGGGTATTTGTATCATGATGAGAGAAAATTTGTGCGGTCTGAAATAACGCCAATAAATGCCTGAAGTTGAGATGATATTGTAGTAAAGTTTAGGAGGTAGTCATTTAATGGCTGCCGGATTGTCGTCTGTTGTTGCGAGATTGATCGAATGAGCTAGCATATGCCCTCAATGCCCGTTTTGATTCCGCCGATAATTGTGCTGGTTCTGAGGATGTGGAGGAAGTGCTTTGCATGGAGAAGAGACTAGATTGCGAGCTCGAAGGAGTCAAGGTAGACTTCGCAGCTGGAGATGATCTCGAAGGCTGGTAGAAGGACGCAGTACTAGAGGGAGTTGTGCCGTATGGTTGTGCATTGCTGAAGTTGTATGCTGGCTCCATGTAGAAACCATTCGACTTTGAAGGCCAAGCAGCTCCATGAAGTGACGATGGTGAGGAGGGTGCTGAGCTATCGCTTGAGGAAGCTTTTTCGTATTCTGCCAAACGGCAAGCTTCTGAACAGTAAACACTGCCATCTGTTTGCCTGTCACAGGCGAGGCAGAAATCTGGAGACCATTCCATATCGAAAGACATTTTGTATGTTGATTGCTTGATAGTACTAGAGTGTGTAGAAGGAATTGGGAATGGTTGATGAGGATCGGATTAAATTGAGGAAGTAAAATTTCCAAAATTCGAAGGATGAGTCTTCCTTTATGAATCTTTTCGTAGGTAAGGAATAATGCTGTGTTGTCTGATTTAATGTCGTAGACAAAAGCTCGGTCAAGTATGCTATGGTGTGACTCGACGAAAGGCTCCACCCGGTACTAAGTGGAGGAGATCTTGTGCGATGAAGACTACTGCCGTAATTTCTAAAGTGGATGAGGTGATTTATGAATAAGTAATAGTTGACGAATATGAGTTATTGTATGGTATCATTCCCTTATTTCACTCAATTGTCTTGCTTGTTTCGAAAAGTAGATGTTTTAAAAGTCCTTGAAGTTCTGATATTGGTCAAAAATATGAGGGCGGAGGTCGAAGTATATACAGATTTGAGTAGCGAGTTGGGGTTGACTGGGAGTTGGCCTGTCTGGGTCCTGCAGATAAAATGCCTGTCTTGTGCAGATGGCTTTTTTTTTCACTTTTTTGGCCACTTCCCCTAGAATGGTAACGCGCAGAGATCAATTACAATTTGGGGGTAGAGGGCAGTGAAAATAGGCTACTAGACGCTAGCCTAATGGTAGTCATGCGAAAATCAGTATCGTTACTAAGGAAAAGGTGCGTGTGTGCTTCACAATTACTGATTGGTTGTACAGACATGTATCAAAAGGGCAAGACTTTTCGGAGGCCTGCGGGAATCTTGATTTTTTTTTTTTTTTTTCTTTCTTTCTCTTCTGATGTGGTGTGTTCAAGTGGTGTGAGTGGGTGATTTTGGTGGTGTTATCATGAGTACAAAGATAATCAGACTAATTACCGATTTGCGTATAGTTGTTCATCATGCCACTTTCTGCTGACCCCTTTTGGTTAAAGTTAGTCCTCAAATATGTACATATGCACTGTAACTATAGCAGCAATCAAGATATGGCTCACTCACGAAATGACACAATTAATCCTTGAATATTCATTAGAAAGCTAAATACTAGCCCTGATGACTTTTAGCTATACCATTTGAACTTATGACTGGTAGCAGCTGCATGGAGGTTCCCCACCTTTTGAGCAATCTTGGCTTTATACCATCCATGTTCATGGCCGCTCTTGAGTCTTGAAGCAAATGCTTCAACTAAAACAGCGACGTGGGATGGTGTTTGACTAGGCAAGACAAAGTGGTTAGTGGTATACAGGGTCCAAGTTATCCTTCTGGCCCTAGTGAAGACCGCATTTGTGTCCCTGCAGTGTGTAGGGTTACTCGTAAATTTTCTAGCAAGGCTTTGATGCTGGGGTATCGATTGGAATGAGAATAAAAGAATGGTGTGAGTGGAGAATTAGTTTTCGAAAGGAATCGCGCACAAGGAGATGAACGATGGCGTATGTTTTCTCAAACCCGTGCATCCATAAAAGGAGTGTATATGAAAACTTACACAGGGTTCATTTCAAGCGTCCAAAGTATTGTTGCTCCATAAAACAAGGCTCATGATGGGATAATTTTGTATTCGAACACCAGAAATATCGTCATTTTTAGACCCCAAAGATACCTAAATCAAGTCTAGCTCCCGATTCATCCCCAATTGAACCAGGTACAGGGCGTATAATTAACTTGTCAAATCTCAATAAGTAACCCAATTCAAGGCCTTGGGAACGAGTGAAGAAATGGAAATAATCAAAGATCCAAGGCAGGATCGTGAAAGGAAATTAATCATCGCGAACTTCGCGCGGAAGAATTAGATTCAGGAGGGGAAATGACTGATATTGGTAAAGTACTAGTGAGTGAGCACTGTGACTGTTGAAGCAATAGTTTACTTATCCAAGTAAGCAGAAGGCCTTACAGCCAAGACATCGCAAAATGGAAGCGAGAGGAAATAAAACAAAAACGCCATGATCAATCACCTGAGCTGGGCGACGATTAAATCTTCATTCTCAAGCTAATTTCATGTGATTGGTTACTGGCCGTGGCTTTGTCCGCTCTGTCCGCTCTGATAGAGAAATTGATAAAATGATGTGCGCTGAACAAATGGATGATGATAACTTCGGTTAATGAAGGAGTTGCGAATGAATGGTCTCATCTGCCTATCCTGTTGAAATGGTTACAGCGGCAATAAAAATGCAAATGGTTCATCCATCATGATCAAATTTCACAATCTTTACCCAGCCTTAAATTCTTTTCGGGACATCAACATTGTCCTTCATCCAAAATTCTATACGATTCGTCAATGATCATTGTCATAGAGTGATGTGCGTTCTATTCTCCTTTTGGTCGCTTCTGCAGCAACGAGCACCAATATCTAGTGGATCCTTGAGATTTCCCCTCATTTCATGATAATCAGATTGGGACAGCGAAGAACCTCGAGTGTCCCAAACTATTGACTTCCCGCTCGGCACCATCCGTTTTCTATAATAGCCGTATCTCCAAGAAACCCGCCAAAAAGAAAGATCGGCATTATCTCTCTATCACCACATTAGGTCACAGTAGAGTGGTTTGAACCATGTTACACCACAAGGTAGGCTGGGTTGGTAGATACTAAGATACTCTCCGAAAGCTGTGGATAGTAATTGTTATAGCATCTATATGCTCATGTACAATCGGATATGACTTTTGATATTGGGACTATAGCCGTTGCCTTCGTCATCTCCATTGACAACAATAAACCGGATAGCCACGGCTTCAGGGAAACTCCTCGACAAGAAGCCTTCAAACATGACATTACAAGTTTGCAACATATTTCACGGGTGAGCTTTACAGAGTAGGTCACAGAATCTGGGCTGCTTCAAAATATCCAGGACAAGATTCCAAGAGCCACAGCCTCATGGGCCAAGATCTAGGGTCTAATTTCCATGACCGTATTAGTACGTATCTCTCCACACTGGAGAGTCATTAGGCACGAAATGTGCTCCAAGGCTAGGTCTTCCGTATGGTCTTTTCAGCTCCTCGACGCTTCAATCAATATACCTGAATGGCTGTATATATGAAATAACCTACGAAGTATGTTAGTAAAGTCAAGTAATAGATAGGTATGATAACAGTTAAGACGCTTGATGAGCCAGCTAGAAACCTTCTGAGACGGAGCCATGTAATTTTTATTGTTTCATTGAGTGACGAATGATTGACAATTGATTGATCTGTTACTTTACATCTAGTTAATACCTCAATCTCCCTGTTCTTGGATATTCACGAAAGGTTTAATAAATATAAACATTTTCATGGTCTTGAATTCGCTTTCTCGCTCCCAGGACTTATCTCGAACAAAGCGGCGTTGTAGATATCATCCACTTTAAACATGGGAAGCATTGTCCACTATCTGACCCCAAATAAAAATAGGTTTCAGTAGTATCAACTACGGGAATCACGAAAACGGAGAAAATTGCGGAGATTATCCCAATTTCACTTCTTCGAACCGTGGTTCAATCATTTGATATCTGAGCTTCATCGATCCAATCAATTTCTCTTATCTTATAGCATTGGAACTACGAATGCATGAAAAGTACAAAACGCTCACAAGCTTGATATGAAGACCACACCCAGATATTGTGAAAGGCGGCTGCTTGCTACGCCTTCTGCGCCCCTGCGTTGCAACGTCGTTGGGTCATGTCGCTGGTGCTTTCACGACAGTAATTCGTGGGGTTGTGGTTGTACATGGCTTGTATCCGTCTTGTATTCAACGTCACCAAGTCATGTTATTAACCTCATGCCACTATGAAGCAATACATACTTCGGGGTACAGCGACAACCAATTTGACGGTATGCACTTTTGACTGCAGTCTTACATAGGCAAACTGGCCATCATGACAATGTTCTGGTATGTAATTACAACATGCCATCTTCTATGAAGCAATGTACTGCATCTCTGGTACTTACCAGAGACTGCAGACCCATGAAAGTACTATAACCCCATGTACAAGATCCTCATGCAAAACAATCTATCTCCCACAAACCAGCCGTCTCTTGAGAGAGATTATCTCTTTTCCACCCAGCAACATGGCAATACTCATCGATCTTTTTGGTCTAGTCTCTCACGAGGCTGAACAGAGCGACCTCGAAATTCATTTACGGTAGCCAATCTTCTCTCCGATACTTTATTTGAAGCGGGTACACAGAGTAAATGCGGTTACAACATTTCGAACTAAACAAAAGAAATTCCATGCTAGTTGGTGATCACACTAAGGGCTGGAAAGTTAGTGGGGGTTCACAAGACAGCACTATCTCTAACCGACGACATAAGACGGCTTCGTGGACTGTTCATCGGACGGCTTTGGAGAAGCTTCGGAATTCCAATGATGGAAAAGGCTCAGCCCTAATCGGTCGTACCGATGCTGTCTCTTACCAAGGAGCTGACTTTCAGCTCGTATCACCGTTATCACGAGAATTCACGTACTCTAGACTGGAATTTCATGTGGATCACTCATCAATTACTATTCATCGAAATGGCATGATAGTCATCATAAGCACAACATGAAATTTTACCAAAATGATGCTATCTTAATATTTTCGACTCAATTTCAATATCCGCACATAAACTCTCCTTTCCTTATCTTTTCTTATTCAACATTCCACGCATCCTGCGCGATAATCATCAATATCAGATTGCCTCGTCCCCTTCAATTCCAAAACAGGGGGCGGACTAAAGGAACTATAATTCCACATAAACCATGCCTCTTTAGTTATCTCGCATAGCAACTCCGCATGGTCAGTAATTGAGCTAGACCATTTTCGATTTATTGCGGTTAATGCGCCATAGTTGCAAAATTCTTGAATCCTGTCACACCTTCAAAGCCTCCTGAACGTCTCACATGTAGATTCACTAGATTGAGTTTCCTTGATTACTCGAATTAGTTTCAAAGGGATCTATCTAACCCATCACTTGAACACATAAAATCATAGATAGCTAGATCTATGAACACATGGCTCGTAGCAATGCCTCTCCACTTGCTGAAGGTGCCCATCTCGTTTAACTAATCCGGCCATGGATTGTCTCCATATCGTTCTATTCGTACTAGTCTGAGCGTTTTTGGACATCAGTAGCAGCTGCTCTTCCAATTTCGTTTTTGCAACCGTTCATTCAAATCTTTACTTTTTTCCCCCACACCCACAATCCAATTGACAGGGGATGATGATCGAATGCTAATGCAAGCACACAGACTAAAAAATGACCCCCATCGCTAATCTGATAGAATTTACAGACAATTGCGATTCGTTATATCGCGGACCTACTGCATCACATTCTGTATTACTATTGGCTGTAACTAGATAATGCATATATATCCTGCGCTTCAACCTGTACCGACAAGGAATACGCAGCCCTCCCACAGTGTTCTATTCTTTTTGACTCTCCGTTCCGACTTCCTATCGACCTGAAGTATGCACAACTCCACACTTAACATGGAGTCGTCGTCGCCCCATCACAAGCTAACATACAATGGCTTCAATAGCGTTGCGGGGTCACCTTTCTTATTAGTTTACTTACTAAGAGGTGAACTTCCTTCATCGGCGCGAAATCTTGCCGTTGAATTGCACTCAGAGTCTCAGACATCCTTCATTCTTTCATCTCCATCGGTCGGCTAATATGCAGCCGTATCCATATCTGACACACATTGTTGCATTGAACGATCCTGATCGAGAATACACAACCTTTTGGGGCCTCAGAGTTTCATTCATTTTCGAAATCGGCAGTTTAAATCCCGACGGATAATCTATTCAAGCATCACCAGCCCCCTGGTACTATTCCGGCATAGAATCATCTCTAATTGACCTTTCGCATATTCCCACAATACACAGCGGCATAAGAAACACCGGTCGTAATCAATATAAGCATCAATTTGAATACATCTTCATGGCGATCTCCGATCTCGAATTGTCTGCACCCAAGAGGCGCAAATTTTGTACTGTTCATTTCAACCTCTAAGGTCTTGATTGACGGGAGAGGGCGATTTGTTGAAAGTTAACCTCTCTCCAACCTGCAGGAAGTTCAGGAAGTTCAGGAACCAAATTACATCTTGGTAGTTAGACCAGGATTCTTCAAGATTTTGATGCATTTGCATCATCTTGAGTTGCTTTGGATCCTTGCTGGCGTTTCTTAAACTTCGCAATGATTTTCAAGCTTAGGTCCTGCATCATTGTCCAATGATTCTTTTCGCTGAGCCTACGTAGGCATTATTGGTGACGACACGATAGGCCTCCAGAGTAAGCAATATTTTTCAATTTTTATGAATGAATCATGACGCCCACTATGCAGTTGAAGACGAATGTCAAATAAAGGCACGCCTTGAACTGTTTCCCCGCATTCCAACCCCAACTTGCGTGACACACATAGCGCTTTGCTCGTATAAAATAGAATGACAACCATAAACATGGATGGGAGTTAGCGCTCAAGATTTCACTGGTCAATATATTCTATCAACGCAAGGCTCTGGCACAGCAGTTTTTATTGACACATACATTGATGTTATTATCATCCGCTGCTTTGAAGATGTGGTTTTTGTGGTTGCCCCCAATTAGCCAGCTATTGCATACTGAAACGCAGCTCAGTTTACCAGGTATGTTTAAGCGGCAGGTAGGCACACTCATTCGGTTGTCTTCGTGAAAGGATCAATAGTGTCAAGATAGTAGCAATGAAATTAGATTAATTGGGCGAATTGACTTGCCGATAGCTTAATTCTATAAAACAAGGCTTTTCATAGATCGACGCAGACAAAAAAAGAAAATTAAAAAAACATGGTTGCTAATTGGTGTGGGTGCAGGCCACTAGTGTACAACCGTTGCCAATGGTATCATAGTTGCCAGATGTTATCAAATCGCACATCAACTACTTACTATATTTCCCTTCATCCATCAATATCATTCATGCATTTCAGCAAGGATGCCAAATGTTCTCACTGGATGATTCCAATCTAGTGAGGCCTTCAAGGTGCTACTGCGGCTAGAATGAACTAGGGTGTCTGTCGATGGATGAATCAATAGGCATATTTAGAGTGCATACAATGCCAAATTGGTAAAATCATGCATAGAGGGTGGGATTGCAAGAGGTGGCGACTTCTCAAAGTTTGAAAATCTGCCACCCTTTAATTGCACCACAGGCCAGTGGCTTTCTTCTGTCTGAAGTTCGGATAAGCAAGGTATTTCGAAACCGCCCACGGCTTCCTCGCCACATATTTGCTTCGTCTCGTCCCGTTGACGATCGCAATGACTATGGACGGACAAGAGAATGAACAGTGCTAAGAGGCGCGTCGACTTGCTTGGATATGAAGCAAATCAAGCTTAACTCAACACCTGGACGCGAAATTTTCGTGGAGATAAACATCCGAGGCAAAGAAGTCTTTGCATTTTCGTTGTTACTACGTTGCACCACAGCCTGCATTTCAAGGTTTCTTTCATGGATGGTGCTCGAGAATATTCTTTCTATCTATCTTCCTGGCTGGCTTATATAGCCTATGCTGCCCATGCTGGGGACTATGCTGTGTTCATCTATCAAAATCTTTCCTGATCATGGTTGAGGCCATGGCTGAGGTCAATGCTACCAGAAAGACTTGGGTAAATGTTCACCGGTAGCTAGTGGCCCAGCATGATATACAACATTTGCATACGAATCGGGGACGCTCCAAGTAATCCCCATATCGTCTTCCAGAACTCCGCGCCCTGCAGACTACACATCCCGGGAGCCGGAGCGGTTCAAGGGTGGCACATGGATGTTGTAATTTTAAGAGTGTATTGTCAAAGGTCAGTTCTAGGCTTCAGATGATAAAGAATCGAATTAGGGTACTATGCGGGGTGTCGTAGTTGGCTTATCTTGATTTCGAAGCATTTGGAAGTTGAGGATAAATCACACACACTTACCTGCTTGTTTGTGTTACGGCAGGATGGTGATGGGTGTTGAATAATAAGAGATGCATAAGGGATGAGATGATACGCTACAAAACCTGTGGTAACACTCATTTATTTTATTTGATGCTTTGCATTAGCTCCATATCTCGGTCCCGACATGGAGGATGGATGGAGATAGAGATAAAAATGTGGCCAGAAATATCTTCAGCTGTAACCGAATCTGTTTAATTTATTACGACACCATCATCAATCTATCTATCTGTGTCTCGCATGGTTAGCAATCTTGGTTAAAATCCTCCGAAAAGGCATATGTATCGTGGGTATCTTTTGGTGAAGGACAGTTGAGAAGTATGATTATCTAGGTTCGAGATATGTCATATAGCACAGCACTGGCATGGTGATCTGTTGAATTATATAGCGATGCACACAGCCAAATCATAGATTTCATGCTGGATTTTACTAATGCGTTGATCAAATCTCTTCTTCTCCTCACATGAGATTATCGTTGCAATGATTTAAACGCTGTTTTGGGATACCCCTTTCCCAAAGGCACAGGAGATGCATATTCTCATAATATCTCATCTCGACCTGCTGAAGTTAAAATCATAAACTGTAAGCTA
This sequence comes from Botrytis paeoniae, assembly GCA_004786145.1. NCBI lineage: Eukaryota > Fungi > Ascomycota > Leotiomycetes > Helotiales > Sclerotiniaceae > Botrytis > Botrytis paeoniae. The sequence goes on along the minus strand of PQXI01000012.1, from coordinate 59,415 downwards.
TCTAATAAATCCGCAAGTAATACTTTTTACACACCCCACGTGGCAATCCATTTCTCCTCGCCCGTGCCTATTTCCTACGTTTGTGTAACGTATGGTTGCACAGTTATCTTTAATCCATAATCCTTCAAGTACTCACCAACTCGTTAGTGACTCTCCGCATTCGAGCACATGTTTCCATCATATATCAATATTTTCCTCAATTTTTCCTCTAATTATTACTTGAAAGTTTATGCAGAAAGTAATCTAATCTCGCTTACCTTTATTTCCCATCTCGTATATTTGTGCGAAGCTAGGTATTCAACCAAAAACTAGGAGAAAATGAGCGGAGCGGGTGGATGAGTAGGGGACTTGATCTAAGGGTGGCAATGGGCCCGGGACAGTATCTGGAGCACACGTGTTGATATTGGAGAAGACATGGGTGCCGAACGAGAAACGGCATGAATACATTAGGGCAGCGGGCTCAATTGAGACACAAGCATACATATATCTTGTAAGAGTGCAAGTTTCATATGTATATATAGATTGACGGAGCATTGCACTTAGGTATCTTTGGACCTGTATACAACACGTGTTCGGCATGTTGAGAAGGGCGGGGTATAGAATATGAGATTAGTCTTAGACATTTACCGTGAAGTTTCATATGTACTTCGACAAGTTAGATTCTTTCTACTTGGCATGGGAGATATCTCTACACGTGTTTATATTCGGCAACGGTATACCGAAAAAGTAGGGATTCTTAGACATTTCCGCGTTCATATGTATATTTTGACACTTGCAGTTGAAATCGGCATTGCGGCTGTTGTGAAAGCAAGTTTTGCGATCGATGGCGATATCGATGGCGATAAGAGTCATCTATTTCTCGTGTTAGCAGATTCGTGCCGTTACAATTTACTAGGTAGTTTCCCGTGAATGGGTGTGCTGCGGTGATCACCAGATCACGAGATTGATGCTCCACTCCACCTTCAAATACCGCTCGTCCCGTATCCCATCTTCGGATACTTCTTCATATCTGGGAACTTGTCATCACACACACCTTTCTCCTTATCTTTTGCGGTAGTAGCGAAGCTTCTACGTCACCAGGGAGAGTACCTTATCGCGCGATCCATTTCATTTATCTAGAGTGGGTAATCTTTCATACATTCATGGATATTTCCCCGAGACATCAAAAAGTTGATACCCGGTCTTGGTAAAGCAAGACATACGTCGCTAGCTTGAAGGAGTAGGGTAGTAGTACTACTGTATGAGATCAGTCGAAGAAACATGGAGTCTAATTTTATTATTATTTAACATCTCGGGACTTGTTCTCCCCACTTATGTCGTTTCGGCACTTGAAAACTAGATGGAAAAATGAAGTTTGATCATATCGCATGCTCCCCTTTTCACTCACAACTCCACTCTGGTCATTTATTTGGGTTGTATTGGTTCGCGAATTTGGCCGCGTGATTGATGTTTAACAGTATCCATGATTGCTATTTGTCATATTTAGCTTCAGCCACGGAGTTGTGGCTGTACTCGAAGGTGATGAAATGAGAATGAAAGAACAAATGGAAGAATCAAGAAGGAGATAGAGATGGGTTTGTTGCATGTCTGGATTTTGACGGGCTTGAAATTGGTGAGACTAGATGAGTGTGAATATTAGTTTGGGTGGAGGTCGGATGACAGGCATTGTTATATGGAAGTGAGATATTGGGGTGGACAACTTGGCTTGGAAATAGAAAACTATTGATTTAGCATGCGTCGCCAATGCACCCTTAGGCAACAGCTAGGTTTTACTAATCTTCGTCAACTTCCTAGAATAAATTTGCGGCGAACGCCCAGACTGTTTTTGTCATCTACTCTTTGCATCGTTGCTACCGTCATTCGCTGACACTTTAATTTCGTGTTATTTAATCTCGTTTCACAACTATATCTAATTTCTGTGCGAGTGCTACACATATCTTCAAGAAATCATCGTGAAAATAGATTGAAAGTTCATGCGCCACCGACTTGACATGAACACCTATTGTCTTTCTATCTTCTATCTTCTAGGCTCTATGTTGGCATTGACAAAACTGATGGGCAAGTGAGGCCATCATATGCATCTCCATCTCGTGCGGAGTGATAACTATGTACTCGAACTCTTAGATGCGCACACAGTATACCCCAAAGGTATGGCCTTTGAGTCTAACCCTCTGTGTTCACTAGTACTATCGCAGGTCATTTTCACTGGCACCTCCCATTTACGCAATGCTCGAGTTAAACGAATCTCTGACATTATAAACACTCACTGTTCCTTTAGTCTCCTTCTCATGGGTATTGATTGCAAACTTCAACTTTGGAGTTACGCTCTCTGCAGAATTAGCTTGCTGAAAGATATCCCAAATATCTGGAAAGACAAGCTGCCAACATCCGCTAACATACAGTCTTGGGCACATTGTTTCAATAACTGCGCACTTCTCAAATCATCTCATCACAGCTGGATTCTGCGATCTGTCTCTTGATTCCTATTGTGCCCCCAATTAGGGACTGTTTTCTCGTATGGTACATGTTGCTAGTAGTCATAGATATCACTACGTAATAGTCTTTCGTTGGAAGTAAATGAATTTCCTTGTAAGTTCGTGTTTCGTCCAGCACATTGGACTACACTCCCCTCGGCTTAAACCATGTACCAAGTAGCTGATTGTTAGAAAGGCTGTTTGGTGATTTTCCCTGATTCGAGATGAAACCCATGAATGGTATCTCAACCAAGAAGCTACCGGGGCTGTCCAGAAGTTCTTTGATATGCAATTATAAGCTTAAAAGCTTTCTCTCAATTTATGTGCACAAAAAGTGGATTTGGTGATGCAACAAAGGTATAAAGGTATTTATCTTCACCAAGCAGGTTCACGCTATTCACATGGCGAAGTACGGACTTTTGGATCCAATACTGTGGTATATTTCCTCAAATTGTATTTGAAAGTAATCATTCATATCCAATGAGGCCGGGTAAGCTTATTGCAATGGACAGGTTTAGATTAGCAGAACTTCCTGACTAGACGAACAGATTCCCATATCGTTTGGGTTCTTTGATTCCAGCCTCACGAAAGTATCAAAGTCCTCAATACTATACACTTATCTGAATGTTCTTGGTTTGACATACAGTTCGTTGTCTGGATAAACATTATCCAATCATACCAAGATAAATATAGATATGGCTGCTATGCATAGCCACAACGCCAAGGAATCCTATTTCCTTGGCTAGGCTTACATCTCAGCCTCAGTCTACCTACTCCCCCTCAACACCATTAACTTGTGAAGCGAGCCTGATTTGAAATTCAACCTGTTTTGTTTTCCGTCTTTTCTTGTTCTTGCGCTCATCCAACTTTCCACCTTTCCGCTCTCAGTTCCGCTCCGCTTGAGCCTTTCGCCCAAACTATCTCTAGTATATAGTGCAAGCCCGCCCCACTCAATCTCTCCAGATCAATGACCTGCAATATGAATACCTCTATTCTCGTCACTCTCTGGTTCATTCAGCTCCCCCTCGGAGCCTATACTATCTATAACGACGTCAGCTATTTCCTAGCCCTTTTGTTACGCCAACATGTAATGCCACTGCCTTTGTATGTTTTATTTTGTCTCCAACTACACATTTATCACGTCCCATCGTGATAACACGTTCTAGTTCTCACCTCACTCACTCTACCTTTTCTCTAGTCTATGATCCTCCCCAATTCTGTCACCTTCTACACGATGTCACCTTAATCCCCTAGTCTCTTTTTTCACCGTTATCTCCCTCATTTTTCCCACTAACAATCCTTCTAGTATTTCCCGCATAGTCTCTATCACCTCTCTCATTGGCTTTATTCTCCTCCTCCGCGAACCTTATTTCCACTTCATATCCGTCAACCGCCTGCGGCCCCCTTACTATGCCCTATCCAATCTCTTCCGAGCCATTCATGTGACTTTCCATTTATCAGTGATTTTTGTCACTTTGCAAAGCGATCGAAAGTACCATTATACATATTTTCCATGGGCACGACTGATAATGTTGCTGTATGTATTCATCTTGTTAATCGACCCCACAAACAAATCTGATAATCGCCCCCTCCTGTCTCTCTAATCATCATGTCATATCAGAATACTAACAAATACAAAAGATTTTCATACTACACAGCATTAGCGTACGGCTCATGGACCTGGTATCTGCTGTGGCGAAATCGTCGTAATAGCAGTGACAGCGAGGATGACGATGAGAGTTCTACCGAACCCGGAATGAATCTTGTACCACGCAGGATTCTCAGTCCATCTAATCTCATCTCCCGGAATAATTTTATTATTAAAACAATGCTTTGGATTCATGCGCCGCTTCACGTGATATCAAAGGACCTTAGCTCCAACTTCGAGGAAAGAAGGGACTGGGGGAAGTTGGCGGTGATAGTCGTTTGGGGATCGAAAGTTCTTGGAGTTGGCTATATGCTCTTAAAAAGTCTCATTGGGACGCCCGCTCTGCTATCCCTAGTACGTATATCCAGTCTCCGTTCTTTTGCTAGAAATCAGACTGTGTGAGTGAGTCTGCCAAGCTAACTGATCTCATAGATCCCCTTTCACCCAAGATTTCCCGGCGAACCCTCAATTCAAATCACACAAAATGCCCGCAGTAAATGGATCTACAACCGTCCAAAACTAGGACGTCATGACCAATTTAAAACCCCTTTGCAAGGCCGACAGCCTTTTCTTGCTTCATTACAAGAACGTCCATTACCCACAGATATTACCTACTCTGAAGAAGAAGCCAACTACTCTACCGATATCATGAGTCTTCACAGCATCCCTGATTACAGCGAAGTTCCCACCCATCATCCATCTACATCGCTCAGCACAAACGATGTTCCTGACCGACAACTCGGCCCCGCTTACCTCTGTTTTTTAGACCCTTCCTCATCTACTGGCTACACCACTCGTCACGTATCTACTTGGGCTCAGTCACATGGAAACAGTTACCCTAATTACATATTCATATCTTATACCCGTCTTCAATTCTATACCATCATTTCCGGAGACCCCAGTTTGCCATCTTCTATTAATGCTCGTCGACAGGCTGCCGCGGAGCAGGACATGGGAATGCTTATCCAGTTCGCGATACGTGCTACGAAGACCGCAGGTATTGATGCTTTTTGGATAGATTATGAGTGTATACGTCCCGAAGAAGACGAAAATCCGGATAAGAGCATAGGAGAAGTATATCGAATATGTGATATCGTACGGGCATGTCACTCAATGGCTATAGTTGTCGGACCACGATTTAACTTTACCAATTACACTCATGAAGCCATGGAGGGGGGGTCAGACGATATTTCAAATACAAAAACACAATGGCTACGAGACTGGGGGAGTCGTCTCTGGACTGTTCCCGAAGCTCTTCTATGTCCAGGCGAACACCGCATTTCGATTTACACACCTGGTACTGCTGAGCCCGAATTAGTTGCGAAACGGAATCTTCCAGGTCGTGTTTGGGATGATGCCATTGCCTTGCGTCAGTTAATTGATCACTACGAATCTTCAATCCATCTCACGAAGTTGGAGTTGATCTCCATTGCCCTTGAATGTCTCAAGCGGCGCCAAACGGAGAAACGCATGGCCGGCGACGTAGCATATGCTCTGCAGGGACTACTTCGTCAACGTCCTCGAGTTATTCAATCCGATAGTGATTTCCAGGCTTTTGCAAGACTTTCTCTTGCCAACGATAGTGATATGCTTCTTGAAAGACTTCTCTGCCTCAAATTGAAGGATAATCGGGCACCATGGCATGAGATGCAAGATGTTTGGGGAGCAAAATTATGGGATATCACGCCGATATGTCAGATTTCTAAAGTGGTGGAGAATAATACTGTGATATTAGGAGATGCGAAAGGTGCGATGGTAAATTGGGAGTTTCTTGAAGCAATTGATTATGAGGCTACACGTCCACAAAGATTTGGTTGGGGACTGCTGAGAGTATGTTCGTATTTCAGTATGGTGTTTATAATTTCTGTGGCGGTGATGTCTCCTTTTTGGTCTCAACGATCTGGCAGAAGGTTCGATACATTTTTTTCGAACTTCTGGAAGGTAGCTTTTGGTGTATTCTTGGCGAATGCCATTATAGTACCGTGGGTAGTCCGATACCTTTACAAAAGTCCTGAAGTCCATCAAGCGCAGGCTAGACTGTTCGGCGTAGCTGGGCGTCCGAATTTGGGGAGGGTGGAAGAGCTGATGTTTGGATCCGATCAAGGTCGCTTACAGTGGATGGAAGGAGGGAATAGTGTGACTGATCATCCCGATGGTGACGAGTATAGCTATGAAAGCGGACTGAGATCGTTCACACTCATAGATACATGCACACTATCAGCGATTTCATTCGAAGCCGAGCTTCCGCCATCAGTAGTATTGGCAGGTGCGCGCGCTCGTGGGCTTGTACGGATGCTATTGTGTTCTTATGATGCAAACACGGCGACATTGTGTAAAGAGGCAGTTGTGCGGATGGAAACTGTCGTACTTGATCGGATGCCAAAGTTGAATCGGGTACGATTTGCTTTGAAGCCAACGAGGGATAATGTAATAGCGGAGAGTAGATGAAATAGATACGAGAAGTCGGCTTCCCACTTTGTCTTGCTCAGATTTGCCTCAAGATAACGAATTGTGTAGCGATAGTGGAATGTAACTGATCCTCCTCAATATTTTAGTTTTTGGAAAATACATAATTTCTGATAATCCATTGTTATCATGTATAGGAGTCCAACAAAACTCTGGTACTTAACCTATGTGATAGGAACATCAAAGCTGTTATTGTAGACCTACCGCTCCCGCAACAAGAAGAGGTGCTCTATAAGCCGAAGCAAACCGAACATAGCAATCAGGCTTCGGGACTCGGGAACCCTGAGAATTCTGTTAATGAACGGGACAACTCAGCTTCATACAATCGACTTTTTGAGGCTGCTGAATCTACTGAACTGCTACTTCAGTATTCGAACAAAGAGCAATCATTTAAATCTGTGGGGTGGAATACCAGGATCGTCGACCGAGTACTTCATGCCCCCGTATTTCAAGCCGGTACAAAGGAAAATCCATCGAGGTTCACGAGGTCAATAAGGCTCTTTGTTATATTTATTGCCTTTTTTATGATTGACGCGTACCTGCATAGCCATGCTTTACGACAGAGTTCCTTTGTGTTTGTATTATCAACTTGACGGCCTTGGAATACTTTGGTAGAATATATATTCAAAATACACCCACTTCTCCAATAACTAACGGATTATCTTCGCGACTTCAGCTCCTTTAGCTCAGTGGTAGAGCGGAAGATTGCAGTTTCGTACAAATATCTTCAGGTCAATCGTTCGAACCGGTTAGGGAGCTTCGATTGCTCTTCTGTGAAGTGTCCAAATATTTTTGCAAATTTTTTCCCATCAAGTATGGTTTTTGCATCCTTCTTTTTTTAATTCTTGTTCTCCTCGTTCTTTCCTTACTGAATGATTCACGAAGCTTAGTCAGTCAGGTGGATACAGCCTTCGGAATGGTATTAGCTTCTGAGCCTCTTAGCTAAACACGTGGAGATCCTGAGATAATCATCTGATAAGTGGAAGCGAGATAACCCCTTCATCTCTCACCGCATCACCAAGCAAAATTTATATCAACAAAGAACATCAAACGTGATACTTTTCATCGTACCAGTTGGAGTTTCTAGATGCTTAAACTTATCTAGTAATTACGGTAATAAGATCAGACTCTCTGCTTGAAGTTCTCCGTGCGACTGTTGGGTATTAGCATTGATGGTAGGAAAGATGGTTGTTTAACCACACCATCGGAGCAATATCTTCTTCCGGAAGGCCCTTCTTCAAAGCCAAGGATTACACCGCGGCATCCTCTAGCTCTACTATACGGGGAGATGCCGGTACTCTACAAGATACAAGCTCACAAGCTTTGTTCCCTCTTGTCCATCTAAACTATACTCGATCTAATCATGAACTCCTTACATTTTTTCACGTGCGCATGGAAAAATAATTGCTTGGCCTCACCGAAGGTGAAAAGTGACAGGTACCGTGCATGGGTCACATTCTTGTAATCTCCGCAATTCCACTTCACAAGTTACCAAGTCGACCCCGCTTTTTTGAGGTGAGGTGAATGGACAATTACGTTTCCCTTCTAGGAGTTTGTGTATATAATGGTTTGATTAACCCGGCGATAGGAGGTTACAGAAGCTCCTCTCGCTGTCGCTTTCTCGATCTCCAAGTCAATTATTGAAACTGTACACTCTTCAGTTCTGCACCGAGCCATCAATCATGCGTTTCGCAACTGCATCTTTAGCATTGCTTCCAGCTGTTGCCCAGGCAATTAACATTGTTTCTGCAAACGATGATGGTTGGGCCGAGATCAATATCAGAACTCTGTACAATTCTCTGACCAGTGCGGGACATGATGTTCTCGTTTCTGCCCCTGCAGAGAACAAGAGTGGTGCAGGTATGAAAAATAGCTCCCTTCAGCATCCTAGGGAATGAATCTAACTATTACGCAAAGGTTCTCTAACTGGTACACCTACTGTCCTCACTGAGGCATGCGAATTTAATTCCTGTCCAAGTGGTAGTCCAGCCGTAGGCTATAATAGCTCAGCCCCTCAATTCAACTACGTCAACTCTTACCCTGCAACTGCGATGGAGTATGGCATCGAAACGTTGGCTCCAGGATACTTCGGAGGTGCCCCTGACCTTGCTGTTACTGGGCCAAACGTTGGAGGTATGCATTTGACTGCAATGGATGTTAATAAAACGAAGACTAATGTATGATAGTCAACACTGGTGTTATATCTTTCGTCTCCGGTACTGTTGGAGCAGCGATTGAGGCCGTAGAGCTCGGTGTACCAGCAATTGCCTTCAGTGGAGCCGAAGGATCCGCAACCGCCTGGAATGTTGCAGCACCCGCCTATGCCACTATCTATGGCGAATTAGGCGCAATAGTAGTCGATGCCATCGTTGCTTCTGGTACCCCATATCTCCCAGACGAAACGTTCTTGAATGTCAACTTCCCTGAAACTACCGATTGCACATCGGCGTCTGATTTCAGCTTCGTTCTTTCCAGAATTTACACCGCAGTTTCATTGGTTAGTGGTACTGATGTCGTAACTTGCAACAATGGAGGTAGACTTCCTACTGAGACTACAGTTGTTGGAACCGACGGATGCTATGTCAGTATCAGTCTTGGTGGAACAAACAAGAGGGATAGTAGTGCTGCCAACCAAGCAGTTGTTTTGAGCAAGCTCTCCAGTATTCTTACATGCTTACCTTAATTGAGAAGGACATCGGCCCAACATCATGGGCGGGAGAATCAATAAGACATTCCATCTGGATTCATTAAAATAGATATCCTAATTGGAAGTCATAACGAATTAACTCCTGTTTTGTAAGCTGTACTGGGCGCGAAAGTGAACACCCTGTTAGTGGACATGAAACATTTGAAAAAGAACGGTACCTGATCCATATGCAACTCTTGTGTCCGATCTGTACCACTCATGATCCACGTTAGACCAGTGACCCTTCGTCGAGGCTAGAAGGTCTCTCCATAAACCTGTGCACGTAAAAATCGGCAACAAATGCGTAATGATCAAAGTTCTCAGTACAATGAAATACAATTGACGAGTCGCACCCCAGTAGTAAGATGAGATTTCTGCAGGCCGGATAGTGTTGGCAGCTGTACCCATTCTCCTATCCTCGGTTACAAAATTCGAACGATGCTGAGCTTTCATCCTAACCATAGTATGGAGGACTGTGCAGGATGTAATCCTGGAGTCTTAATTGGCTAACGCGTTGGTTATAATATCTTAGTACTTTGGCTTGTCACTGTACGGAGGCTTGTGAAGATGGCAATGTATGAACCGCGACTTCGTTGGAGGCCAAACTGCAGGTCGTTCAAAATAGATACCAAAGACAATGGACAATTGTAAATGGGGGGTTGACTGGTTAGTTAAGTTTGTATGTGATATCATTTGATATATACACCACTGTCTCTGCGTGGGCACGCACATTCCATGTTCAAGAATGATCAAAAGAATGGTTGTGCAATTCGAAAGAGATCACACAAAAGACTACGACATATCTGAGAATTGGTCAAGTCACGTGTTATTCTAACCTTATCTTATCTAATCATCAAACTGTAGGCCAATTGACTTGCAGCATTTGAACCTGACAGCTTTGAATTCTGTCCGTGAATAGACTATCTGTTCGATTCCACTTCAAATTCCCTGATCTCCCCCTCGAACCTCTCGCATGGATCACAACAAAAGAATCGACCTTGCTTGTGTTGAATGCCGACGAAGGAAGCGCAAATGCGACGGGAGAAAACCACAATGTTCTTCATGCCAGGCCCAGGAAAGAGAGTGTGTTTACGACCTTGAGCGAAGCAATCGAAAGTGAGAATGAACTTTGATCTCTACTCTCTAGTACTGTCAGGGTAGAGTTAGGGCTTGCTAATCTATTTCCACTCAGACGCAAGAGAGACCCAGAAGAGGTTGAACAACTCGAAGAACAAATAGAGATCCTTCTACAAAGGGTGAAAGAATTAGAGAATGAAGCTTCTTCTAGTATCTCTACGCGTAATACTACTCTAGGATCAACATCTTCGCCCACAAGGCCAGGAATGAATGGGCTTTCTGGAGCTCCTTCTGACCAAGAAACACGATCGGCTTGTGCAGTCGACGAGGTAGGAAATTTGATGTGGAAGCTTAAGATAGATAGCAACGGAGATACTTCATTTATTGGCCCGTCATCTAACTTCCAGTTTATATCTGCTGCTCAGGAATCCAGAAGCGATAGCCAGCTTCAAAGCAATCCGATAATCACGGCATCTGATATGCCTTCGTTAGACCAGTGTCTTGCAGATAAAGCGTTGCAACAGGAGCTCTTTGATGTCTTCAACTCTGTTGTGAACCCAAGCAATCAATTTCTTGATCCGATTTTTCTCAACAATTTCGATGTTCTTTCTGCTGGAGCTAACTTGGATGAGATATTGCTACGAACTGCAATGTTTGCTCTTGCAGCTTGTTTTTCCGCGCGAGAAAATGCTGCTCATATCGGCGATATATTTTACAAGAGCGCTGAGAATATTGTCCAGCAGTGTTGTCGAAGCTTTCCATCGCTTATTACCGTTCGGGCGTTGGCAATGCTGTGCTGGCGGGATCTCACCTTAGACAATGAAAATACAGCTTGGATGTATAATTGTTAGTCTCATTAACAGTCCCAAGAGCATTGATCATTGACCAGTATCTTCTCTTAATAGGTATGGGCGCAGCTCTAACAACACAACTTGGCTTGCATGTGATGAATCTGCAGAATATCGCAGGTATATCACCCGAAAGCAAAGACTCACGTATCCGAACATTCTGGCTTTGGTTTCGTATCGACCGGTAAGCTTGGCAAACATATTCATGGATATCGACTGATTTTCAAAGAGTTGCTACATTCAGCTTAGGAAGACAATGCTGTATACCATGGACTCGTGTCAGAACTCCATGGTTAGAGAGTGTTCTAACACCATCAGCGACGCTCCCAGAGCTCGTTTTCAATTACGAGTGTCAGCTTCTTTTTTTATTCGACAAATATATGGATCAAATGTATGGTCAGCTAGGTACAGCCAGTTTTCATTGCTAATAGCTGTAGTTACTCATTCCAGTTCCATGATTTGGACAGCCAAAGCCGCAATAAACTTTTATTCGATGCCCGCGATGCCTTGTGCACCTTCTATAATGAAATGAATAGACAGCTATCGAGCGAACGGAATGGACAGTCTAGTACCACTATCAGTCTTCAAATGACATATCACATGTGCCTCATATTGGTGCAGCGACCCCTATTGCGCGAAGACTCCAATGGTGCTCTTTACCGCATGGCTGTGCAATCATCAAACTCTTCAGCTGTCGCTATTACGAATTTGCTCCGAGACTATCGAAAAGCTGGATGCCTCCGAACCGCTCCTTTTGTCGTAGTACACCATGTTCTTACCGCAGCCATTATGCATCTGCTTAGTGTAACCTCCTCGAATGGTACTTTGCGTAAGCGGTCAATTACTCGATTCCGAGAGTGTATAGAAGCACTGGGAGAAATGAAGTATGCTTGGAAGCGATTGCGAAAGGCCATCGCGTTGCTTCAAGAACTTGCGCATAGATGGTCTGTAGTATTTGCACTGCCAATGCGACTAAGCTATCCTCTGCCCGCGCACCCCCAAAATAATATTTCAAGCCAACCTAAAGATCAATCATCGATGGAATACCAAATCACAGCTGCTTCGGAAGCTCACAACAAAGACGGCAATTTTGCAAATTTCTACTCGGCCGACAAGCTCGAAAATCTTCCTTTGAAGGACGATCTTCCTGCAACAGAAATTAATGAAGGCAGAGGCTTTATAAATTCTGACTTCACGTTAGGAATTTATGAGATGGGTGACCCGTTTCAATTAAACGATATGAATTGGCTATTTCCTCCTATAGATCAATCTTAAACAACTTTTTCTCTGTCTTTACGAGTATAAACCTTGCTCTTCTCCAACACAATTACACCTCATTTAGGTCCAGAGAAAGTCAACGCAGTTGTGGTACCCGCCCATGATCGTATTCTCCTTCCAGATATATACATTGGAACTGTCGTCAGCATGATACCTAAAGTCAACGCCATAAAATTTGAGAAAACTACAAGAGGGCCGGCTGCAGTATGATAATCGTTGAATACAAATGTGAGACCGAAAGCAAAGGCGCTTTTAATAATCTGAAATAAATGTTAGACAATTGCTTTCTCATCTTGCCTTCAACGGAATGATAGCTTACCATAGCAAGACCAAAGGCTTTACCGGATCGCTGACCGCATACATCGTTGGTGTATGCAACAACGCCGGTGCACCCAGCACCAACCGCAAAGTTTAAAATCGCCATAAACACACCGCACGTAACTGGCGAGAGGCCTTTATCAATAGCAGCTCCAAGACCCAATCCACCAATAGCCATGGTAATAAATGCCGGTATAATGATCAGAAGACGAAACTCTGGCTCATACATACCACGATTACGTAGTGCCAGATCTCCGACAATCTTGTCGCAAGCCCACCCCGCTGTGAGCGTTCCTATCGTGGATCCAATCAGAGGTGCGATTCCTGCAAGGTTACCGACTGCAGTTGTGCTCATGCTATATGGTTCTGCCCCAAAGATTTGAGAGACCACAGTACCGATTAGAATGATCCATGTAAAAACCACCGATCACATTAGACATCCCCAAAGGACTGCAGAGTGTGCTAAGAGGATAGTTGGATCTACACAAAGCTTGAAGACACGGCTTTGGTTGCGAAACTTTACAGCGCCAAACCCAAAATGATGTTTCCAAGTGGATACTTGAGAATACCTCTCAAAATCTAAGCTTGTGACCTCATAATTTGGTGAGCTTATGGTCTGCGCTGGTTGGTCAGATTTCTCTTTTGAGGGAGTTGGGTTGACACCGGAGATATTGACTTCAACGGAGTTATCTAAGCCTGCATTGCGGTAGAGAGTCGTCTCGGGGAAGCAGACGAGGGCTGCTGCCAGAATCACAACCCAAAGAATTGCTAGAAGCCAGAAGCTCCAGTGCCAGAACACACTAGAGATGATATATCCACTCACAATCAGCATGAGATTGTTCGAAATCATGACGCTGAAATTCCAAAGTCCAATACGTCTCCCTCGCTCGTGCACAAAGAATACATCGGTAATTGAAGCGGTACCCGCCATTGCAAAAAAAGTCGCCCATTCCAGGACCTACGGTAATAATTCAACAGTGCTCATATTGTTCCAGAAAGACTTTCACTAGAACTTACCTTGTATTGCGCGCGTCGCCAATAGGGAATTGTATGACCTTGCTGCGCCAGCCCAGCAACATCCAGCCACAATAATAGTCGACGTTACAAGATATACCATTAGTTTTCCGTATACTTCGGCTATACAGGGACAAAGGTACGCGCTCACACCAAGAGTCATAATCAAGCTCCCATTCAGAAGAGCCATATCAGTCAACTGCACATCGAGCAATATGGCGACCGCAGTAAAACCAGGCACAAGAACTGGCCCGAGTGACCCGGCTGCACATGCGCCGAAGATAATAGTCGCGAAGAGGTGTTCTTTTATATCGAGGCCAGTTCAATGGATCTAATGGCAAGTCGGATGGCTTGGGAACAAGGATGAGTCGCGTCTTGACTCCGTCTGGGTCTCATGCATTGCGCAAATTCACTAGGAGATTCGTTCCAGATGGGATTGTGCTTGACACTGGCTTCAGAGTGCTGAAAGCCATTTCGGTTTTACTTTTGAAGAATAGATGTGGCGATTTTCTCACTAAGGAAGCTGTTTCGATTTTCTTCCAAATATGAAGACAAAGAGTCATAAACGCTGCTAATGATTAAGATTACAATCTATAGATGTACGAAGGGTATTTCCAACGGTTCAATATTTAACCTGAGTGTATATATTAAAATCCAAATTATCATTCAACAAGCCATCAAACGATCAATTGGATTACATTCATCTCAATTAATCAAACAAGGACTATTCCAAGTCATTTCAACTTTTAGTTTAGAACTGAACATTATATGCTTATATTTATATGTCCACTCCCGTATCAACGTGGAAGTACTTTCAGCCGGAATAATTATGTATTGATTTCTCAATTCAGCATAGAATTCTCTCGTCTAGTAGATCCGAGAGAGAATTTTTCATCTGCAATGTCTAGCTTAGATTCCAACATAGGTCATTCTTCATGCTCAAGTCTAGATTAAACGTGGAAGGGAGTATCATCGCTTACAACATTAAGAGTTAGTCACTCACTGTACTTTCATCCTCGCTAAGACATTTGATCATCTCGTCTGACATCTACAGATAACACTGTTCCCATCCGACTTGGAAATTCAACTGTCTAGTCTGGTCTCTCAGATTATGTCCATTTATATCATGTTTCATATCATCTCGGAGGTCTTGGAAATTTTTGAGCTTTTTCATGAGGATTTCGTTGACATCTCATCAGTATTTCATCGTGCTCCGTGAATATAATAAGCCATTTGGGATAAATCATTATGCATACAGGTCTAAAGCACCAAAATTCCAGTCTCGTGGATTTTCTATGCACGTTTTGATTTATTTGGGCTCATTCGAGATTAGAATACCATTCTTGGGTGTTCTTTAGCTCATGTAAAATTCATGATTGCCGTTAAATATACGATGAAGTACCTATTCAGAGGTTCTTTTCCGAGGATGTCCAGGGTATTCCCGACTCCTTTTGACCAATGAATACCTGAAAGTTTATCCTTCAGTACCATAAAGTGTATTCTTAGGGTCATCAGAATTCAGAAGTGAATGGTTAGTGACTGAAACCCCCTAATGATTCGAAAACCCCCTTGAATTTGCTTATGAATCACCCTATGGGAGCCCCCAATGACTCGAAAAGTGGCCTATACTCGCCTATGAATAACCACTATTCAACTATATCAGTGAATGTACCGCATCTTGAGATTATTTCGACTAATAATATCTCACAATGACTATTTATAGCCTTAAGTCACTCATATCTATTGATACAAGTGTTAAAATACCACATTTTGAGATGTTGTTACTCGAAAAGTCAACAAAACGATCATTCATCGCCCGAAATCACACACATTTTGTATTTTAGGTATGAATGTATTCTATTTCGAGGGCATTTTGACTCAAAAATGTACAGAATGCCACGGATCTAGTCGTAAATAGATGATTATACGCCGTTTTGAAGTGTTTTTTGACTCGAAATGTGAATTAAGTGACACAGGAATACCTTGAATGACACAACATGATAAATGTCTTATGAATTTTCATGACTTCGAGGCAATTTTGACTCGAATAAAATGGCTCTTAGCCTCTATTTCCAGTCCCCAATTGTGCTCAAATAGGACTGGTTCCTCCTCTTCGGTACCTTTTCTTTTCCCCTCTGCATCCCACATCATAATCCATATACGGAAGAACGCATATTCTTCACCAGGCAAGCTCCATACATACCAGCGTGAAACACATCCTTCTCAAATTCACACCAAGAACTTTACCGACGCTTGACAGCCTCTCGCTAGATCTCCTCGCACAAATTCTTAAGCTCATTATCGCGTCGGGTGAGCTCGTACATGCACGACTTATACATTTCCCTGTTGCAGAAAGCTTAGGTATTCTCAATTCTTTATGACTTAAGAGTTTGGTAGCTAAATAAAGGCAGTTTCTGATCCCTCAAGGTTGTTATTACATCACACAACAAAAGGAGTCTAATTCCTGCACTTATAAAGTATGTTAGCATGTTCAATCCTCAGCCTAGGACGAGTAAATACTTACCAGTACAAATAGTATGTCTGATCACAGGTGGCCCACAGAATTCATCGACGAAAATGGCAAAAGATTTATAAAAGTTTGGGTTAATGGAGAATGGCATGACAGTCGTAATCTCGCTCAAAACTCATCCACCACCTCTCAATCACCACAATACACTCGACCCTTATATAGCCGAGACCAACCTACCGTTTCATCGCCTTCTTATAGTCAGGGCTACTCAACTTCACAGTCCTATTCCACCGGTCAGAACCAGCCTACCTATCTTCCTCCCTCTAGTCAAGGCTACTCCGACACCAGTCAGGGCTATGAAACTAGTCAGGGCTACTCTGGCACAAGTCAAGACTACTATGCCCAGCCCCCTCGGGGTCAGATGTCTAGCATGAATGTCGATACATCATACATGCAAGACCGCGCTCCAATCCCACCAGACAACGGTAGAAGAGAAACAAGCTATGCTGCAGGTCCGGCTCCTATACAACATCAAACCGGCTACACTTCTACCCTTACGAGCAGTTCCCAGATGTTTGAAGAGCCAGAAGAAATGGATCGGAGCCCAAGCGCAGTTCCCTCGGAAGCAATGTTTGCAAATAGACGACCAGGCTCTGGTTCCGATTCGGGCGGCTCATCGAGGCCCTTTAAATTTGATTATCAGAGTTCTATGGACAGCAATATACTTCGTTGTCCCTATAAATTACCGGTTGTTGATCCCACAACCCATGTGTCCGATGGTAGTGGAGCTACACGCACATGCAATGCAGTAGCGGAAAAAGGTATAAATTACTGCACAACACATAGAGACGGTATGCAACTTCAATGTCTTGCCAGACACTTTTAAGGGAGGAACAGGAGTATACTACAGACTCTGCAGGAAATTTTAGAGGCTTGGAACCAACGCTCAAGCAAATGGTAAGGCTACCATCGGGTGCTTTTATTAATCCACGATGCGACAACCCAATGATCACTGAGCAGTTCTACTGTCTAACCTGTCGGCCTGACTTACTACAATGTTCTTTTCAAGTTGCAAATCCAAATGTACCTCTATGCGACAGAGTAGGCCAACCAGAACATGATCCATTTAATGCGTCGATGTGGCCTCGCGTTTACCAGACTTTCTGGAACTGTCCAGATCACAAAACGCGTGTTGATCAGGGGCCATGCCCTGCTGCTCCTGTTCGAAGGCCCTCATCTACTTCATACGGATATCCAGAGCCGGGTTTAGAGATGGAGGAACCTGCGCTATTTCAACCACCCCCAAGCTCACGGAAGTCTGGAGCTACCCGAGCGGAGTACTATGGAGGGAAGTATATGCACAAGGGTAGAAAGAGCGATTCAACAGAATATACCAAAGAACAATGGCAGGCAAAACGAGATAATGAGAAAGCGGAGAATGCGAGGATAGAAAGGGAGCGCGAGCACAATAAACGAGAGTCGGGAAGACATAGGAAGTCAACTAGAGAGCAGGATGGGGAGGCAAGTACGAAGAAGCATCGTCATCGACATTCTAAATGAAATGTCAGACAAAATTGTAAGCTAGCTTGTGTATATTAGCATTAGCCCCTTGCTTTACCAAATACAAAGAATCGTTGCTTTTATCTCCCCCCGCCTTAGGTGAATATCACCTTGACGTATAGTCAACTCCAAACAACACTCAGCAACACTCGCTCCTTTGTAACCCACCTAGACCGAGTCAAAATCATGAAATAAATGACATAAACACTATTCTAAGCCATACGCTGAAGAGTCGCTGCCCACTCACTCCCTCTCCTTCCTCAACCCCTTCAAACCCCATATTCCTCAGTCAACCCACCAACCGGAATCTTCACCTTAAAAACCAATGCCTGGTTATCAAGATCATACCCACTCCCATCACTATACGCGAACTTGCCTCCCTCCAAATACCCATCTTGCGTGATAAAATCGTTATCACTCAGACTAAAAATATACTATATCAATCCTTCATCAGCAAATGTCCCTATATACCTTTACTCATGAAATAAAAACTTACCCATTCCCCATCCGCGCCCTCCTTCCCATCAACAGGAACCACAGCAATACTCTCCCACTTCTCATTCAACAATCCTTTATCCGTCTTTCCCCCATTATGTACCCCGAACCTCTTCAATTCATCATTATCATTGACATCCAACCACGGACAATACGTCGCCGTTGTAATTCCGCTCCCTAGAACCCCCGTCGAGCTCGCAATCGCACAACTACCACAATCGTATTTTGTCCCCTTAACATTCGTCGCATTGCTAATATCGAAAATATCTATCTGTCTATAAATACTCTCCGTGCTATCCTGTCCATTCCCTGACCCTGAATCTCTCGCCAGAACCAAGAATTGTCCATTAGGCAACGCATGAATTTCAGACTGCGCAGCTACTTTTGGGTTTTTACTAGCTTTAGCCGTTGGATCTGTCCAGAGAGGAAGAGGGACCACATATTCACTCAAATATAATGGGTTTCCCGGGTCTGAGATATCGTATGAGAGAAAACGGCTATAGCGTTCTGTTTGAGAGTTCAGACCGCCTTCTTGATTATTTGCTGCCTGGAGAAGTGTGTAGAGAGTTTTTCCATTGGCAGATATACTGAGACCTTCAAATCCATGGTTATTATCTCTACCAGTAGGATTATCGGCAGGTGAGACGTCATCGCCAGAACCTTGGTCGGGATAATGGTAGGGAGAGTCAGCGGAGAAAGATTCGCTGCCATTACGCATGGGAATGAAGGCATCTGGTGGCCGTATGGCGGATGTCATTGTGCCAGTAGAGTTAAAGTGGTAAATATAGGGACCCTAGTGAATAGTTAGACAAGGTGAAACACTAGGAGGCCGGGGAAACATACATATTCATCACTAACCCACCATCCTCCAGCTCCATCCAACACCAATCCCTCAGCATCAACCGATACCCTCCTCCCTCCCGTCCCGTTTCCCCCGAATCCATCACCCGTATACGTCGCCACGGGCAAATCGGGAAACCCCGCATAACTTAAATGACCCGATCCATCCGCGTCCAACCCTGTCGTTGGCGTCCCATCCGGTCCAGAAAACAGAACCGTGTCATTATATACGAACCACAAATTATTTTCCGAAGGACTTTTCACTGTTGCATTAGACGCTGGAGTGAAAATGATGTTGAATTTATGAATCCGGGTTTGAAAGTTTAGGGTGCCTTCTGTGTTCCTGTTATGACCGTTAGTACTTTCAATCAATCTCTTTCCCGAGATACCTCAAGTAACTCAGTCGTGGACTCCAAGACCCATAGATGAGTGGTAGATAGACTAAGGGGAAAAAAGGGAACGGAAATGTCACAAACCATCCCCTATCCGGCAAGGCCCACAAAACCCCCGTATAACTGCCATTCTCTAACTTCTCCCAACTCTTTGTGTCAATCGCGATCGCACTCCCAATCCCGCCAATTGTGTCCCCGAATTTATCACGTGCAGTACCTGGAATATATCCATAGCCTCCTAGTGCCTGATACGTATATGTGTTTCCATTACATGTAGTTTGATTGACGTATGAATTACTTTGAGCTGCTGCCAGCCCAAAGAGAGGGGCCACTGTGAGGAACTTCCTTAAAGACATCACTAGAAATCTTATCAACAGTACCAATGCCAACAAGAAAAGAAGTAAAGGTACACAGGAACATTGTAAAGATCGCGGGGTAACATGGAGAACATATATTCCTGGCTCCGGGTGAAGCGGGTGCCAATATACACGAAATATATTGACAATCAAAGGATCCGTATTGCCACCGGAAAACTGACCAATGAATGATGCAACGTGCCTGAAGTTGAAGATGCGGAAGCTTCCTAGCTTTCTTAACCCAGGTACAATTATCCAGATGGTTGCACTGAAGGATGAACTAATGACGAAGATTATGCAAGAAGGGAAGGTCACCATGACTTGTGGTTAAATACATGCACGTTGTGGTGTTGAGAGTCTTGATTGGTCAGCTCACTCTGACTGGGATATTTGGCATGAGTAACCTGTGCAATGTATGTCAGTATAAAAAGTACCTACCAAGTATTTTATGAAGAATTGTCACATTGAAATATTCACAATTCCTTGATGCCATATTTATTGTGATATCTGAAAATGCTTGTGCATTTCTTTCATATGTCGTATCTCATTCCCATTTCATTTCGCCCAGTGCCTTAAAAATTGCTCAAACTTCCTCCACCAACTGACACATGCACAATGTGCCTCCTGAATTCAAAGGTATCGAGAAATGAAAAATTGCTTCGCAAATGCCTATTGTGTATCGCCTCACGATGTTCATCGGAGAATTGAATCTAAACAGAAAATCACTTTTTTAGATAACAATATCATTCTGATCCTTCGTAGTAACTCCACGTAGGTAGCGATATTGCTCCTAAGTATGTGATATCATTGGACGAAAAAGTAAAAGGAAAAAATCATTATCCAGATCGGACACCAGTTTGTCCTGCTAGATGTATATGGAAGTTGTTCAGAGATCGTAAACATCCCAACCATCAAGTTTATTGGCATTGTAGTTAATTCGGCGTTGCTGATCTGAGGGTGGATTTTCTGGTCGTGCAGAGTCGATCCGTAGCTCCTCATCAAGTCACAACTCATCTTCATCGTCAAGTTCCGCAGGCTTAATGAGTCCTCCGACCTTGGATAGACGTTCGCGCTCTGCGGCCTTGGCGTCTCTTTCAGCCGTCTCTTTTTCTTCAGCGTAAAGCTCGGTATTGTCTCCAGCAAACTCCTTCAACGAGATTAAGAAATCCCGTAAGTTAAGTCTAAATCGATCCGCAGAATGATTCAGAGTGAAGAGACCTTCAACGAAGGCTTGAATTTGAGGTCTAAAATTGATTAGTAAGGTGTAATAATAGAAATAAGGGCAATGGCTTACGCTTGAAGGTTAGGGAAGGCATTCTGCAACAAACTAGCCACAAAGTTTGTAAGGAAGTCTTTGTTACTCGTGTTTGGTGGCGCTTGATCCTGGACATAGATAGGCATTTGAATCTTTGGCGCGGTACCGTCAGCTGGGTGAACGAAGTAGAACATTCTTGCCAACAAAGTTGCTTGTGACTTGAATCCAGCTTTGTGATCGGTATCGGTGAGTACGAAGAAGACATCCTGGAGAATCGGAACAAAGAATTGCTGGAAGAAAGCACTTGAAGTGGCGGGGTCGGTTTCTGCAATATTGGTGATCAACTCCAAGCACATGTTGAGACCGGCATGTTCAACCTCTCTATTGTCGTGCTTACTAGCCCACATGCAAGAATCGATGACAAACTTGAATTGTCGGTTATCGAGTTTGAGGAGAGCTGGGAAGCAGTGAAGGTTGATTGCTCGGAGAAGGCTGAAAAATTCAACACGATGTTCTGGGAATTCCGAGAAATCCTTGTTAATCATTTCCAAAGTGCATTCGAAAACATTAGACATGATGTTTGGGACTTGATCTTCCATGAGGCCCTATATTCAATGTTAGTAAGTGCTGGAACTATCTCCAAGATAAGGAGGCTAGAATAAGAAAGGGTATGCACCACTGAATACTTCGAGCGATATGGGGTCCAACGTACAGAAAGTTTGGTTATGATAACAGACATAACCTTGAGAACTTCGGCATCACGTGCACCTGGAACATTACGGTTATAATCGATCAGGACTGCTTCAAGAAGGTTTGGAACAATGTTGGTTCGAACCATCTCAAGATCATCGGATTTCTCAACGAACGTTTCAATGAGCTTGAGAATCTCCTTCTTGATAGTTCTTAGGCCTCGAACTCTGGGCATCTTAGTGGCAATCTCACCTATTCAAAATCAGTATCACGAATCATAAATGCGTTATGAGAGAACCACTTACCCTCACTTGCAACGGCTTCAGATATCATTGTGCTGGTAGCCTTGTACATAGACAACATATCAAGGTAAATGCGTCCAATTTGAGGATAGAAGTAGCTTCCAATAGAGGAACAAGCAGACACGTTGGTCTTCATGACATTACCAATGACCTTGATGGTATCTGCGTCTTGAAGAATTTGAGGATTAGTGTTTGCTTGAGCAATGATGGCATCCCAAGCAGCGTTCGGATATGACATCAACTCAGCAATGAGTCTTTCTTGTGAATTCTTCTGTGGTTGAGCTGCAATCATATAACCACATGCCTCGTAGAAAGTGTGTACTTGCTGTGGGGATAGATCGCAAGTAATCTTGCGCATAGTTCTGACGATTTCCTCGATAAATGGTTCAGACTCGCCAGGTTGTAAAGCGACAAAATGACGTTTGCACTGTCTGGCAATCTTGATGAAAGTATCACAAGCCATATCTTGAACACCCTCATGGGACTCGTGCATGAACTCGAACAACTTGTTGACCACGGTCTTCAAGAATTTCCAGTGAGCCTTCAAGAAACGTGGATATTGACCAACAATATACATGATGTTACTGGCAACCACGGCTTTGTTGTCCTTTCCTCGTTTCATTTCAGTCAAGCCGAGCAAATCCTTGATGACAGTAACCAAGAAACGTTTCTCAGTCTCTTCGTTCATTGCAAGGGAGATGGAACCGATAGCCCAGCACAATGTGTTACAATTGGCCCATGACCATTCGGTACCATCAACTTGTCGAGATAACTTCTCAGTCATGATGTTCTCGGTGTCCACTACATCCAAATGGGTAAGATAAACCAAGCACTCTCTGGTTGTCTTGTACAACTGAATGGTGTCGCTCTCCTTGACGAATTCACGAACGATCTCACCCTCATCGTTCTCAACAATCAAGACTTCCTCTGGTCTGACCATCTTTTCAATCATGACTACTCGCAAGTTCGAAAGTACCTCGTTGTACTTGTGCTTTCTGAGAGGATAGTTGGCAAGCAGACTTGGGTTTGGAGCACCAGGACTCGAAATTCCGCCGACGCCCATTCCGACAAGAGGGTTGACGTCTCCAATGGGTAGTGACTGCTGTTCATCGTACAATTCTTGGACCAGTCTAGTCCAGTATTCTAAGCAAATTTTGAAGATCTCTCGGTCCTCGATTTGGGAAATTCGAATAAGGTAGAAGTGGCCGTGTGTGAGGAAATCACGGTTCGGTAGGTTCTCTATGAGCTATTGAGATAATTAGAACGCATCAAGGAAGACTAAACGAGTAACGGAAAACTCACAGTAAGATGGGAGGAGAAAAAGTTACACAAGAACAGGGCTAAATTCTGGATGAATTCTTGGTCCTTAGAGTTACTCGAATTGTAAGTACTCTTGAGGTCGAGGGTCAAAGGAATAATCTTGGAAATTGTGGTCAAAACTTCGGTGAACATTTGAACCAATTTCTCGTCGTAGTTGTTCCCAGTACCAGTTTGGAGTCCTCCAATCTCTGTCAAACACTTTAATGTTACATTTCTAAATTCGGGCATCTCCAAAAATCGTTCTCTAAGAGTATCGATAACGGTCGTCTCGAAGATATAACCAAGCGGAATCCAGTTAAAGAATCGAAGAAGGGTCTCGAGGGTAGCCTTAATCAAACTTTCTTGAGTGGCGCTGTTCAAGACTTCGTTACAAAGTTGGAAGATGGAGGAAAATTCTGCACACATCGTCGTCTTCAGGTTCTTAGTCTTTGCAGAGGTCATCTGGTCCGCCGAGTAATCGAAAACTTCCTCCGATAACAATCTCAAAATCGACATATTGTTCTCGCATATCGATAAACTTGTGTGGCAGGAGGATATGATCTCGTTGATGAACGTAGGCCAGTTGTGAGGCCATTCTTGCTTCAAGATGGAAACGAGGACGAGGTTCAACTTGTTCAAGAGGACTCTTTGGGACCTCAGAGACTCTTCTGATCCGGAACATTGTATGATGAAACCAACGACGAAATTCCGAATACCTGGAGCAAGTCAGTATAGCGTTCTTCATTAAGGATAGTAACAGAATCTATTTACCTTGGCACTGCTCTCTGGGCAGAACCTTCCACCTTGTCATGATAACATGATCTAGTACTTGCAAACCCAAATCTAATAATTTGTCAGCGAAACAGCATATAGAGAGCGTTAAGTAACCTTGACCGACATTTGGCTTGCGGATATGTAGACTCTTGTAATATCTTATCAACTAATAACCACGCATCTGGATCCTCCTTGAACTATATAGTACATTAGTATCGATGGCGATATAGAACGAGAGAAAGATTTTCGGCGCATAAGGAAGTCGTACCTGGTTCATTGCAGCCTGAGCAGCTTTTTGCTACGGAACAAACGCATCAGTAAAGATGTTCCAGTATGAATAGATTCATTTGGATATATAGTATATACTCACAGCCTCACCGCGACCTTCATAGAAAGTCTTGACGGTCGCGTCAAGCTCTTCAATGGTGACAGCCATCTTTGCAGCTTGATTTAGGTATAATACCCTATCCTGCTCTCAATAGATAAGCAATACGCTTTAATATCCTTTTGTGCAGCTTGCGCTGTTACAAGAAACTTTATAAAAGAAGTTGATGGTATGTTTGAAGAAGTTGTTCGAAAATGTCAAGTTGAAGATTGTTGGACCCAGCCGCATGTTCAAAGTGCTTTGTGCCCCACCAAGAGGAGGGATTCTCTCAGCGGGCCTTGAATACCGATCGGTAAACCAGCAGGTCAGGTGATCACACCTAAATTATCTCTCTCGGAAGACTTATCCGTAAGTGAATTCCTCTGATGTATTTTATTTCGAAGCTTCAAGGGTATTCAATCAAATTCCATGCAATTCATGACCTTGTTTTAACACGATATACCGCTGTTCTTTCCCTTGTTAGGAACAGATTGATCCACTGTGGATTGTGATTGTTTTATAAGCAACTACAGTAGAGTCATGGATGAGAAAACTGCATATACTCATCGTACCCCTCGATTCTCTGTGCGTGGTGAATGAGGGAGCTGTATAAATTCAATTCTCTTCCATTATCTCTATCTTTGGTGGTTAATCCTCTATATTTAGTCTACCCACTCTTCAATTCTCCTGCAGAAGCTCAGCATGTTCCTCGATTCTCTACTTTGATCGCGAATGAGCAACTTACATCTACTCGATGTGCCCCACTATCCTCTCTGTCTTGAGACTGCATCTCTCATTATGCTCCTTGGTCCTCTCGTTCTGAGACTAAATATACCTCTTACTATTCCACTCTACTGCTTGTATCAATACTTCACCTCACCATCTCGTATATACTCAGTAGTATATACTTGCCTAGTCCTCATGCTCTTATACAGTACCACTCATTGCCAAGGTCGATGTCATATATCTCATTTCACTCACAGCTATTTATACCTGTTATCATAATAACGCTCATCAAATCAAGTGATCCAACATTATGAATTCGATATCATTTCTAGGCATAGATTACCAGATCTCCCAAGAAGCTTCTCCCCCAAACACATTCACCAATCGAAATTCGATATATCGCATTCTTGCCTATAAGTACCGATATCTACCTATCTATAGAATGCAGGATCTTGTGGAAAGCTAAGGCTTCCGTACAATCTTCCGTATTCCTTCTACCGAGTTGTGTCTAAATTTCCGAACCAATGAGCTTGCGTTTGTTGCACATGAATTTATTATCCAATAGGGTGTCTGAGGCAAGATGGGTTGCTTGTACGACCATGGAAGCCTGGAGCGCCTGACAGCCTTCTTTTTACGGTTGCTTTATCCTTCAGGTTGAATTCAGGAATAACCAGTACTACATCAATCGAATGTCAGTGCAGAGTATCAACGGCACTGCTTCATGAGCAGTGGACCACAGGAGATGAGAGAGAGATGTCAATCACAAGCAAAACAAATTTGTATGCTTAGCAAACAACAAAAAATAGAGATAATGCAAACATTATCAAAGGATAAGAAAGTCAAGACTACAGCTCTAATGAGTCCATGGCTGTCATAATCTCTTTCGCCGAGATATGTACGTCCCCACGACCAAAGGTTATACTAGAGTCTAATCCCCAGATGAACGCAGACCTGACTGCCAAACAAAAAGCAATATATCTACATAGCAATGCACAGGTCTTTCCAGCTTATTAAAAGTAAGTTTCCCAAGACTAGACTAATCTATATACATAGATAATATCAGGGGCATATATTCAAAAGCATAACGACTTGAGGATATCTATCGACATCTATCAAAGACATACATGAATAAAATCCCACCCCTCAATACAATCAGTCTATCCCAAAGAAACAATCTTCCACTTCAACACCCTAAATCCAACACCCAGCCTCTTATGAATAAGAAATAAATGCAAAATTCTACACACTAATACTTCTCTCCCAAGATTTTCCACTCACCTGTATAGTCGTATCTCCTTTACTCGCTTCTCATCTTCTGCCACTCATACATTTGAAGATCATATATACCTGCCTCCTCATGTCTACACTTGCAATTCCACGACTATTCCACACATACATCTACGTTTATTCTCAAAAGCACGCTGCTTTCTCCTAATCCTAGAAGAAAAATAGAAGATAAATTCGAGAAAACAGAAAATTTCCTCATATACGTGCTCTATATTGTCAGAGATACTACTTTCCAACAGAAGATCCACCAAAAATACCTGTATCAAGAATATATACACAAGCGGCAAGCCGTTGAATGTATTTCCCAACCCAAAGAGATTACTACCTGAGTACACATCCTCATCCCCATCCCTCATCCCCATACTTCTACCCACACATCTCCCACCCAAACATTGCCTCCCAATCCGCGAAGGCACTTTCTCCTGCTCCTCCCCTCTCCCTACCTCAATTCCTTGATCCCTAACAATAAACCAATATTATCTATTCTCCATCCCCTCTCCCCTTCCTCATCCCCTCTCTCAATCCCCTCTCTCCATGCCCTTCCCCTTCCTCATCCTCGTCCTCATCCGTTCCGATCCTCAACAAACATACATGCATCCACCCGCAACCCAGCCCAAACAAACACCCACAACTTAATTCAACCCAACCTCACAACATGCTTCCACCCCACAAAAAAACAAAAAAACAAAGAAAAGAGAGAAAGAAAGAGAGAGATCCGATCAATACTAAATTTGCATGAATATATACACACCTACCTACACACCTACCTACCTATATCCATGATAACTCCCATCCATCCCACCAAAAATTCAACACCACCCTTCCATCCCACATCTTTGATTCCCAGACTAGGGAATACGGATCTATTCATCCAATACCTATATATCTAAAATGTCTACCATCACCTTGTTACCACATTCAAAAGTTTGAAGATACGTATGTATAAATTCCTCTTCATTTATTCATTCATTTATATACCTAGTATTTATATGCATTCATCCATATTCATCCATTTTTACATAACCACCTAGACAATGATTTTTGACCTCTCCAACCTATCTGCATATTCCTATCCCCACCTGAGAGTGATTTTGAGTTCCCCCGAACGATTCCAAATGTATCCATGATAATTTTCGAACAATGCTGATCTCTGCCCATAATAATATTGAAAGTACACATCACTCCATCCCATTCCATTCCTCAACACCGCTCTCAATTTTTGCATTCCTCCAAAGAACGCAATTAAGCCTTCTCATATCCCGCCTCCTTTAATCCAGTACCAAGTGCCTCAATAGCCTTCTCTACATCCCCTCTACCCTCATCCATAACACTAACTCCCATATGTCCTAACCTAACATACTTTGTCGCAATCTCTCTATGCAAGCCACCTGCAAAAATAACTCCCTTCTTCATCAAATTTGGCAATAACTCTGCGGCTTTAACACCTTCTGGAAGATAAATAGCAGTCATACCATTTGCCTGATCAGCAGGATTAGGTGCCAATTGTTTGAGCCCTAGATCCGCGACTGCCTTTTTGATCTTTTGTGATGTAGCTTTGTGTTTAGCGAAACGTTCAGAGAGAGGAATAGAGAGAATTTGGGTGAGAGAAGTGTGTAGAGCATGGATTAGTTGAGGGGATGGAGTGGCGAAGTAGGATGGTTTTTTAGCTTCGTAGTTTTGCATTACTATCTCCCATTAGCATCTCATTGTATACACCAAAAATGCAAATTTCAAACTTACTGGGCAACCAATTCTTGAATGAAGCAAAGTACGATCCTGGAGGAGTCTTCCTAGCCTTAAACGTCTCAATCGCTCTACCACTATAGTATGAGATTGAAAGACCAGCTGGACAACCAATCGCCTTCTGACTCGCCGTAATAACAGCATCCAATCTCCAACTATCAAATTCAATCTCCTCACATCCTACACTACAAACACCATCTACCACAACCAATGTCTCAGGAGAAACGCGATGAACAAGCTCACTCAATTTCTTCAATTCACTAAGAACTCCCGTCGAAGTATCGACATGAGTGACCGTAATCAACTTATACTTTTTCTCCTTTAATGCCTTTTCAATCTCATCCAATTGAGGTCTTTCCCCAATCTTCGCTTTCAATTGTGTAGGTTTAACTCCATACGTTTCAAAACAATCCGCGAACGAATCTGCAAAATAGCCAGTGTGGAGAACCAATACCTCGTCCCCTGGTTCTGCCAAATTTGCAGCCACGAGATCCCATCCAAGAGTACCGGAGCCGGAAATGACGAGGGGTTGGGAAGAGGGATCGGTAGATTGGAAGAGCTTGCGTAGCATAGAGAGAGTTTCGCTGAAGACTGCTACAAATGGGGCGCTGACGTGACTTTCACTGTTTTATTTAAGGGTTTGTCAGTGATATATTCTATTTCAAGACTCAGATCAATTTAGTAATGATAATAAGTAAATACATACCTATAATGGCTCATAGACTGCAAGACAGCATCATCAAACTCAATTGGGCCCGGAATGAGCAAAGTAGGATGAGCTTGTTGAGTCGACATTTTGATATTATTTTCTTGAACTTGTGTAGAATTACTGAAGCTTCTCGATGGTGTTGTAGATACCGAATTGGTAGAGTTGTCGAGTAGATGGGGATTTATCTGTCGTGCAATAGCAGACAGTCTAGCTTGAGGAGCCACGATTTGAGGAATGGCGGGGTAAAACACCCGTCTGAAAGCCAGGTTGGAAATGGTTCCGTTCCGTTATTATCCGATTGGACCAATAAATGAAGCCCTCTTAGACAAGAATGAGTGTTCTTGGGTAAGAAAATGCTTGAGTTTGGGTGCTGCAATCACTTGGAGTAATGGCAATGAGGAATGACTTTGGGATTTATTTACCAAAAGAGGCGGTGATGACCGTCAATTGTTGCATAAATGCTAACAGTTCGTTTCATAACTTCATAACTTCATAAAAACGCATACTATTTTACTCCGAGGTCGGGGGTTTCTTCGGGGACTTCCTACAATAAACTAGGAAGGTACTTATAGACTCCATCAGGCCTTTAACCCCCTCTTGTCCCCTCCACCCCGCTCCTTTACAAACCCCGGCAATTTTACTTCATAACCTCAAAATATGTATTAATATCATACAATAAGAGAAGAGTATTCTAATTGATATAACTTTCCCCTTCCAATCCAAAAGTACCTATCCATTGTTATCTATGTGCGCTGTATAGCTTGTGATATATGGATTATACACGATGAACTCCTTCCAATGCTTTTTTTCTTTTCACCATACCATCCATA
Organism: Botrytis paeoniae; assembly: GCA_004786145.1. Lineage (NCBI taxonomy): Eukaryota > Fungi > Ascomycota > Leotiomycetes > Helotiales > Sclerotiniaceae > Botrytis > Botrytis paeoniae. Next base: position 29,514 of record PQXI01000012.1, on the reverse strand, counting down.
CCATGCTATGCTATGCTAATCGTAACATTCATCCTCCCTTCCCTTCCCATTCCATTCCATTCATGTCCTTTTCTTCCACTGTACTGCTTTCATTTACCACCTCTCTTCATACGTAATTACAGTAGAGTGAGATTCCCCAAACATATGTACCATACCCATATATACACTTCATTCCTTCAAATCATGTCTTTTCAATGATCTCTACTTCTTCTTCGTCTGAAAGACCTTCTTAACCTTCGTCCTAAGAGGTTTCGCCGGTTGAGCCGCATGTTTCACCGCCGCGATCTTCTTTGCCTCCTTAGTCGTTCTCTTTCCGATATCCCATCCCCAGCCCCTCAGCGTCCTCACAACTTTCGGGGTCACCGCCGCTGTCAACGGCACTCTAATAAAAATAAACGATTTATGGATCGCGTAAGCGAGAGCCAATTGAGTACCTAGACTAGCATCCCTTTTATTGCGCTCTTCTGCTTCTTCTACACCCCATCCTGCCATTTCTACTCCGTCGCCGAGCTTATCGGATCCGGTAACATCGTGCGAAGCTTTTTGCATGGCGACACGCCATTCGTGGAAAGTGGTTTTGATGGATTCGGGGATTATGGATTTGATGGAGGAGGTTATTATGTGTTCCCATTCACCTGTGATGGTGTGTTAGCCGGCTACCTGAATTGACCTTTAAAGAATGTAAGACAGAGGATAGACCTCCGTCTAAACTATTCATTCATGGAAAACAGAATCAAACTCCCGCGCATATATAATTTTCAATATAAACCCCCAAGCCAAATGTGAAAAGAAAAGACATCCCACTTACCAATTCTATCCGTTCCCAGCGTCCTGACCAACAAATAGCAAAATGGAAAATCCGCCGCAGATAAAAAGATATAAACTCCCACCACACTCCACCCATATTCTCTACTCAATTTCTTCATTCTCCCTGATAAACTAGTATCATCCCTCAAATTCTCGGACTTTGCTTCTCCATTCCTCCTCGGTCTTGAGTTGTGAAAGTATCTATTTGTTCTTGTGCGAAGACGTTGGAACAATGTTTCCGAAGACGGTCTCGGATTTGAGGAGAATGTAAAATTGGTAGTCTGCGGACGGGATTTTGAGCGGAGAGAATTTATAGAAGTAGAGGTCGATGTGGTTATAGGTCGCTGTGGCAGCTTGCGCAGAATAGCTGATCTTGTGGATGTCGTATTTTGAATCGTAATCCGAGAAGCTGTGATGAGCTGGCGCATTCCCCCAGCCCTCATTCCTGATATCGTTGCGCGGAACATATTTACGCTTTGGTGATTCCTTCTACCGCAATGAGAATCGATGATATGTCGTTTTTCCCTTTACTCGCATGCAACTACCATCTAAATTCTGAATTTGCTTGTACTCAATCGCGTATGTTCTTCCTCTTCAAATATCCTCGCAATCTCAAAATGAGGGGTCCCAACAAGCGGATTCGTTTACTATGTCCGGAAATTCCGTTCGCAAGTGCTGATTCCTGTATAATTGACTTCGTAATAAGCTGACAGGTCAATTAAAAATCTCAAACTCTCATTCCTTCCTGCAGTTCAGTAATTCATCGCAATGTTTCAATTAACGTGCGCTCTTAAAATCGTAGTTCATTCAATCGTCGATATATTCCACTAAAGTTTTGATGAGGGACTAGCCCACCAAAATTTGAGACGGCAAATTCCTTCCACGTTTTTGACAAGGGAAGCTCCTGAATGAGCGCATGATGATGTAAAAGAATTACACATTACGGTGTTCTAAGAGAACTTGTTGTGCAAATAAGTGGCTCAATTCTGTCTCTTATGAAATTTGTACATAATGACTTACGAAATTATATTCGACTTGACATGTATTGCTAGATGCCCTTTTCATACTAACGGTTGTGAATACCTTGTAGGTATCTTGTCCTTTTAACTACTGAAGTAGCAAACGCCGCGCCGGCTCTCCAGAAATACATGGTTGGTGGGCGGGAGAGGTGAAGACAGAATGTCTAGATTGTTGCATGCTAGGTAATTCAAATATTCGAGCGCAGCGAGCCGTGGGGGTTTGGTGGCTTGCCCCCATATGGTTCTCTAAAGAGAGGAACGGCAACCGGCGACAGAGTAATAAAAGTGGTAAGGAAGATGCGTTGATAGTACAGTGCACATTGAAGCACTCCTACCCCGGCAACGTTAGCAAACAACAACGAAGTCTTGACATTTTTATGATCTGATAGTCGAAGTGAGAAAACCGGGGTAAGTTGGAGGATATTGAGTTTTAGTTCACGATCAAATGGACTTTGTCCATCGAACAGAAGAGGAAGTTGATCATAGAAGGCAATGTTTCAGTAGTAAGAAATAGAAAAAGGTATCACTGGGCATGGAAAATTCACTGAGGAGCATGGTTGGAGACTAAAGTTTTGAAGGTAATCAAATCAATTCGATTACAACGGTTTAAACAGTCGATATGGACAATAGAAGCTATATTTACAAAGAACCCGAGCACTGAGCGCAATCTCCTCCAACACCGTCCCCTTCCCCCTTCTATATTGTTTGAACAAAGCCTTTGCAGGGCTTATTCATCATGGTGTTAAGATACTTAACACTTGACACCAGATGGGAGACCAGCGCATGCGGAGGAGGTCTTACCACCGGTAACAGCAACATCCCAGGTCCATCCAGAGCACTTGGCGCAAAGAACGTAAACGTTGGTAGCACTGGAAGAGACGGTACCCTTGATGCCGGAGAAGGTGACATCAGTGATGGGGACACCAGCAGTTGGTTTGCCAGTTGGGGAACCGTTCTCGTAATCTTGTTGAACGACAACACCGTAGGATGTAATACCGGAGAGGGTGATATCCTTGTAGGTAACGCCGGAGACGGATCCAGTAGCACCGGAGACAGTCTTGATACGGACACCGTTGGCAGAGTTCTTGACAGTGGAGGATTCAATGACGATATCGGAGACAGTGTTGTCGGAGCGTCCACCGACAGATCCGATGGAGAGACCGTGACCACCGGAGCAGGTTCCACCAGTGAAAGTGATACCAGTACCAGAGTTGATAGCGAGACAGTCATCTTGGTTTTGAACGATGGCACCGGAGATGGTGATGTCGCTGGAGGAACCAACATCGAAAGCATCAGTGTTGTGTCCGAGGGAGGTACCGGCAGAGTTGTCAATGTTGATGTTGGAGAGAGTAAGACCGGAAGCACTGTTGATGGAGAAGACTTGAACTGGGGAGTTCAAGATGTTGATACCAGAGATGGTGGATTTACCCTTCAAGGAGTGGGCGTAGAAGAACTTTGGCTTGGTCTTTCCACCGTTGGTTCCCTTACCATCCCAGTACTTGGCTCCTTGTCCATCGAGCTTGCTGCCAGAGGCACCCTTGACAGTAATGTCAGTTCCGGAGACAGAGAAGAGAGGACCGGACCATTCTTCGTAACCGAAGGTGGTGGTACCCTCGAAGATGACCTGGGTACCCGACTTGAGACCAGTCAAGTCAAGAGTAGTACCGGATGGGACAGAGAGGGCGCTGAGGACGATGGTGGCGCAGGAAGCCTTGGACTTAGAAGCGGCGGCGGCACCAGCAGCTCCGGAGAAGGTACAGGCGGTACCACGGTTCTCGATAGCAGCGAGAGCATCAGCTGGGTTTGGAGCTGCGGTTGGTGCTGGTGCTGGAGCAGCAGCGACGATTGCGCTCAGCGCAAGAAGGCTCGAGGCCATGGAGAGAATTTGAACCATATTGGCTAGTAGTGTAAAAGAATGTAAGTTTAAAGAGTGAAATTACTAGACAGTATGGAAAAGAATGTAAGTGATGATGAGATGAAGAATGAAAAGAAGGTGTTTGAAGCTTCCTTATATATGTAAATACATGATGATTGAAATTCGGAGAAGCATCAAAGAAGTGGAACCCGGTTGAATCCCGCCGTCGGCTGTTGATGCGAGATGTCAACAGCGGTAAACCTAACCCGCGGTGAGCCAAAGTATCTATCATGATATGGTACGCTTTTGGATCTGTAATGTAAGATCAAGGTCCGCATTCTGATCGCAGCAATCCTTGGAACATCATCAAGCATAAGCTTTAAAAAAAGGAGAGATTGCCCGGTGGAGTACAAAATCTCACCACTTTCTTATTGAATGGTCGTACAACAAGGGGGAACGAAAGGCTTGGAACATGAAACGAAGCAAAAGAAGCTTTGAACAAGCATAAGAAGCAATCTTGGCTAGACCCTCCCGTATATTAAAATATCATACCGAAGTAATTTCGAAGTACCGTTACTCCATAATTACTTGTCAAGGTGATGAAATTGAAGCTCTTCTAGACTACTGCCAGAGTACAATACCTCAATTAGTGTGATTAACTAACAACTAACCCAAAAAGTGATGCGGCGAAGTTGTTGGATGTTTTGAGTTGATGAAATGTCAACAAACGACGGGATGCACTAGAAATTTGATGGAAGTTTAGAAGGACATGATTGGTGTGGTTAAGAGCCCTTGAGATTCTAATTGGTGGTTTTGCGAGGTAGTACCATTCAGTACGAAGTATCGTAGGGATTATGCTTTTGGAATTTGAAATCTGATTGTTGAAAAAAGGTGGATCACCAGTTTGCATTACAAGAGATGAGATGACTACCTAGGTGGCTTTTTTCATCCCACAAATTTCTTCCGTCCAATGGTTGAGATCAAAGTGGACGGGTGCATAAATACACGTTTCATCATCACAGGGAATCATTCTCTATTTGCTGGTACATCAGCCACACTTTCCATACTAATCATACTATTCGGACTTTGCTAACCGTCTTCACTAAGATTAAGGTACGATCAGCGAACGGAAGCGCAACATTCTGAACTTAAAGGCCTGGTTGATGAGAAGTTAAGGTTAATTCTTAATTTTATACGAAAAGACGTGAGCGATACGGCGGGAAATCAACTAAGTGACTCGGGGTGACTAGGTTCAACGGTCATTGGAATTGTCATTCATCGTATTCGACGGGTGATGTTCGATGAAATGTTAATTAATATGTACTTTATCCATACCAAAGTTTAAATCTTCTGTGATATACTATCTAAACCCCCCGTGATTTACAATCTAACCCCTCCGTGTTCTCAAATGATACCACAATAGTAAACCTTACCCCAATCTTCAAGACATCAGGGTCCCCGATGTTATTGACCTGTCATTGCAACTCTGTTCTGGTTTGTTCTGTTCTGTACGTTATATGTTGAAAGTCATGCAAAAAAAACAGAAAGATGTATCTACTTAGTACCGGCAGCCGAATATGGATTCTCAGCGTTGCTTGTTTACCGCCTCCAAGTGATCCTAATTCATATAAATCGACTTGGCTCCCCGATACCCCTATTGGCATCGCATAAGCTTTTGCCAAGTTGTTGCAACTTGCAAGCAACAAGAGATTAATTTATACATGCAAGAATACCCATTGTATAATATATTAAAACTCCGCAATAGTCCGCACGTGTCCCGCAACGGCATTATAACATGATTGAACAAATCAGATTGTAAATCATTTCGGATTTCGCAAGTTGCATCACACCCTATCGGCAAATAGACAGAAAGTGGTGCGAGAGTGGATTTGTTGGGGAACATGGAACGACTAGAAATTCCTTAAAAACTTGGTTCATCAATTTGCAGGAAATATTAAATTCATGCTATTCTGATTACGATTTTCAATTTGTATATTGTTCTTTATTATCCCTCTCGTAATCATTACAAAGATCAAATGATGTCTCAATGTATAAAATGGGAGTTCTTCATTGGCGGCCTTATATTTCATTCCAGATGATTTATTATCCATCTATTAAGTATTTACATAATATTCTACCTATCAAAAAATCTAGAATGCGCCAAATAGTCTATCCGTGCATCTACTCAATCTCATTCAATCTCACTCAATCTCTCACTCCCTTGCAATTGAATCCAGGTCAGGCGGAGTACGAGTCGTCTAGACTTTACTTGTATTTCCATTGGCGAGGGGCGTTTCATGTTTCTATAGTTTTGGTGAAGAAGGGCTATCAAAAAGGATGGCTTGTTTCGTAGATCAGATGATCAAGCTGCCAAGCAGAAGAGCTTTACTTGAACCATTGTTTGTGTTTATCTGATAAAAAAAATATCCAGAAATAACTTGACAAATTAACTAGCTGTGACGAATTGACTACATTTGCTAACGTCATGTTTTATGGCCAAAAAGTATTTCATCAACATGAGCTCCCTTCTGCTTGTTGTGTATGGATGGAATAAGCACAAGCTTTTTGGCTGAGCATACTAATGTAAATCCGGCGAGAAGCCCTGTATAAAAGCGGTTATCCAGGCCTCATTGAGCGATCCCATCTCATAGATGCAGGGTAGCGTCAGGGTATTTATGCGTGCAAGTGTGGGGTTGGTAGCTCCTGACATCTATGGGCGAAACATTATTCACGGAATCCTATTCAAAAGTCGTCTATCGAGAATTGCATGTTTCTCTACCCTCGGCGTTTAATTTGAATTCTTCCACGAAGTGTTTCCTTTCTCAAATGCTTACGCACGCATGTTATGATTGCCCTATGTTAAATAGTCCGGCTTGGCCGTCGAAAGTCGGTCCATTCCAACCCACTCTATTCAATCATTCATCCGTATCTTCGTTCTAACATTAATTGCCAAGATGCGTGTCCTTGTTACCCTCAGTTCTTTCATTGCTGCTGTGCTGGCCACTGCTCGTACGACACCCCCATCGGGTGCTATCACGGCTGGGTCCGGAGGAACCTACTCTACCGTATGTTGCTTAGAATGTATCCACAAGAATCCGCTTTTACTAACCAAGCAAATAGTTCCAAAAAGCCGTCAATGCTCTTAGCCAGACCACAACCTCCGCCCAAGTCATTTTCCTCTATTCCGGAACTTACTCGGAACAAGTTACCATTCCTGCCTTGAAGGGAAAGCTCACCGTCTACGGATACACCGAGGACACTTCCAGCTACGCAGACAATGTTGTCAACATCGAACACAGCTCTTCCCTCTTGAGTGGAGCTGCCAGTGATGAAGAAACCGGAACCGTCATTAACCTGTCGGAGAACACCTCTTTCTACAACATCAACATCAAGAACACCTATGGAAAGGGTTCGCAAGCCATTGCTTTGGCCGCCTACAACACCGAACAAGGATACTACGGTGTTGGTCTTTACGGATACCAAGATACCCTCTTGACACAAACCGGTAACCAAGTTTACGCCAAGTGCTACATTGAGGGTGCCGTTGATTGGATCTTCGGTCAACACTCCGTTGCTTGGATTGATGGTTCCACTATTGCTGCTTCTGCTGGTGGTGGATGCATCACTGCTAACGGACGCGCAACTTCCTCTGACCCATCTTTCTACGTTATCAACAAGTGCACTGTTACTACCAGTTCCTCCTCGACTGCTGGTTCGGGAACAGTTTATCTCGGTCGTCCATGGACTGAGTATGCTCGTGTTGCTTACCAAGAAACTTCCCTCGGCAGCATCATTGAGACAGCTGGATGGTCCCAATGGTCTACCAGCGATCCAAGAACTGGTGATGTTCTCTTTGAGGAGTATGATAACACTGGTACCGGTGCTTCAGGTACTCGTGCTAGCTTTTCACAGAAGTACACTACTGCCTACACCATCTCTGGTATTTTGGGAAGCTCCTACTCCAGCTGGGTTGATACCTCTTACCTTTCTTAAATGGGGTATCAGTTTGACTCGAGAAAGTAGGAATTGAGGATGAGGGATGAGGGATGTGGTTATCTTCTGATGTGGTATTTTCAATTGTATATAGCTATTCGAAGCTTACATTGCTTTATGTGCATAAATATTATGGCTTTTTTACTGCGACGAAATCTTGTTATTTGTCATGCTTCGTATTGTGAATATGTGATAAGTTGAGGTTTAGTTCTCATCTTCAAATATCCAAATCATACCTATTGTTAGTAGATTTTGATCTATATGATATCGCGTGTATTTCCACATCATTTCACCACTGTAAATTCCAAAACTTAATCACTTCTTTCCACTCAACATCATTTCAATCATTGTTTTTTAGAGGGTTCATTGCGTCGGTGAGAATACATGAGATAAGTTTATCACCATCATATTCACAATTGATACTCTTCTCAAAAACCTCATGTTATTCTCACCCATTCTTTTCAGCAGCATTACAGTCCGAATAGTGTAAGTTTCAAACTCGAATGAAGACAAAAGCAATAAAGGATATATAATATTTCTATTTCTATTTCTATTTCTATTTCTATTTCTATTTCTATTTCCATTCTCATTCTCATTCTCATTCTCATTCTCATTCTCATTCTCATTCTCATTCTCATTATTACCCAATCTAGCTTTCTAGAGGTACTTAGAATTTGAATTTGTAGGTAGAGACGAAAAGAGTATGTAGGTAATATGTGAAAATAAAAATAAGAAAATAAGAAAATAAGAAAGAATAGTATCCTGATTGAAAACATAAGTTTATATTCATCTCTTGCTACTTACTCATGGCTGATCAAATTTTCTCTCTGATGATCTTGATTAGAATAGATTCATTTGATTAGTGATGAATAGCCCTGACTTGATGTTTTATTGAGATATAATTGAAGGATATTATATATCTTATTCTTTACTATATTTCTATGAATCTACAAGTCTACTATCTCACTACTCTTCCAATTTCAGTTCTGATACTAGTACTCCTAAGAAAATCTTAAATCAATTAACTCCTCACTATTGATTTCTAATCCTCTCCTTCTCGTCTCCTTTTTAGCAACAAATATATAACTAATTAGACAAAAATGTCTCCTCACATCAATTTCTTATATTCCAGTACTTGTGCATCTTTCGGATCTGCAAGGAATCAATATAACTTTCCAGAAGTGACAAATATATCTGGTCGTGAGTAATTCAGACAAATTTCTAACTCAGTGCAATTTCTCAAATTATCTACTCGGGATCAAGAATTCAAAATATAAGTTATACTAATCAAAAATATTTTTAAGTTCTTAGTAGCTATCTGGATAGGTATTTATATAGGGTAGAGTATATCATAGATATATATCTTATTTTTTCTATTCATCTTTACCTTTACATATACAATAGATTACATACCTAACTCTCTTCTCACATCACAATCTCGAGTTAAGCAACTTAAGTTACTTAAATCAAAGCATACCAGAAAGAAAAGCTAATCATCTATTACTCAATTACATTACTTCTATTCAACACACACAAATCAATCCAACATCCCTTCAAAGTTCATACACATCAAAATTCTCCCTGTCCCTCATCTCTCTTCCACATCTCCTCCCTCCCTAGTATCCATTCAAATTTCAAAAAAGCCGAAACCCAACTCCCACCATAACTCAAAAGCCCCCTTCCTCTTCGAATCCCCTCTCATGAACTAATGCACATCACATACAATCTCAAGATCTCTCTAAACTCCAAACCACTCGAAAACTTGCATACCTTCAAATAGTATCTGTGCATTTACATACAAATCAAAACTTCAAACTTTATACACTTGTGAGCTGAAGCTTGAATAAAAAAATTGCACATTCGCGGTGAATATATTACATCGAATTTTTATTCTATAGGTTCATATATATAACTCTTTACATTGAATCACATCTGATTTGAATTTGGGGTTGAGATTGAGATCTCGGTAATTATTCTCATATTTATCTCGTAAGACTTGCTATATACTATGTGTTATATATCTAACAATCTTAGCAACTTTCGACTTTCGATCTAATATATTTATATCTATTCATCCATTTATTCATCCATTTATTCATCCAAGTGCCCCCATCCCATCTCCCCTTTCATCCATCCCATCTCTCTCTTTCCATCCATCTATACAGTACAAATCACATTCTACTCAACCCTTCAAAATTCACATACCTTCTACCCTCTTATCTCCCCTCTTCCATCAAGAAGTATTCACATATAAATTATAACAGAACAAACTCCAGCCTATACATACAAAATATACATATACATTCTCCCTCTACCTCCTTCTATTTCTTCCCTCCCTCTATTTCTTCCCTCCCCAATAATTTCATCTCATCTCATTCCACTCGTACCCTTAATCCTTGATTCTCAATCTCGACATTTTGAACTTTTGAAATCCTTCTATACCATTTTATCACATACATCACATAAATCCCCTTATTTCTAGCCCTCCATCTCGATTCTCGATTCTCAATTCTCAATTCCCAAACTCTCCAACCCTCCCACTCTCCAACTCTCATCTCCCATTCATCCCACTCCCTTCATCCCACCTACAGAAAGCCCCTCCCCCTCACCCCCCCAAAGATACCAGAATTCAAAATTCGAATTCAAAATTTCAAAGAAACCTCACTCATGAAATATCATATTCAGAAATCTCCTCAAATCCCTCTCCTCGAATCTCTCTCTCAAATCTCATCCTTATTCTTCCTCCTCAAATCTCTCTCCTCAAATTTTCTTTCTTACTCACACCTTCCCATTCACATCTTCTCATTCACATCTTCCCATTCACATCTTCTCATTCACATCTTCTACACACGATATGATACATCTACCTAATATCTCATCATCTCGATCCCAGATTGTAAATATCAATCTCTATTTCTATTTCTACTTCTATGTGTATTCACACACTCTTACTCACAATCACTCTTACTCTCACCCTCACCCTCAACGTCCACTTCAACACCATCTTCAACCTCGATCCCAATCTCTACCTCAACACAATACAACATCGCCAACACAATACAACACAAGCCAACTCAAAACTCATAAACACAATATCAAAAATCCATCATTACTTATTACTACTAACATTAATACTAACATTAATACCCCCAACTCCTATACTACTACCACGCTATCTAAACCCCATCACTCTATTCGAGTAATTTATATAAACACAATGACCATTTAAATGGTCAATTAATTCATTCATCGCTTAACCCTCAAACTCCTGGATATCGCTTATTTACTTTTCCTTTCCTTTCCTTTCCTATTCAATCCTTTTATCCACTGTAAATATTCACTTTTTCTTCATCCCATTCCCATGAAATTATCACGGCATTAAAAACTATTGGTATCTTTATCTTCCATCTTCCATCTCCTCATGAAATCATAATCCATTCACGTACACCCCGCCTCTCTTCAAATTAAGCCCTAGCCTCCTGTCCCTTCTCCTTTCCATTAACATCTCTATCCATCTCCACATTCCCATTCGTACTCGTACTCCCTCCTTCCTCCTCATCCCTCGGAGCCTGCTGCGTTGGATAAACCGGCGCAAACTTACTTTTCGCCCTAAGTTTCTCTCCATACATATAAAAGCAAACTGGAATTGGCACCAACACAAGTGCTACACAGCCCAACAATGTTCCCGCCCAATTGACTCCCATTGCCGCAAACATATATTGTGAAAACAACGGGAATCCCGCTCCTGCCAACGATCTCAACAATGTATTCGCCGCAATAGCCGATGCTGCAAACATAAGATATGCATCCACAAGATAATTCAAACTTTGCAAAAAGATTGCCAAAAGTCCAAATCCTGTAAGTAGACCCGAAAGAGTGGGAACAATCCAATGAATATCAGCTCTATACCCCGACCAACCGAACCAAAAGAGTCCTGCTGCGAAACTGACTCCTCCTATAATCACCGGTGGAAGACGCCATTCAGGAACTGGAATACCGTTGTTTGCTGCTAATTTACGATTGTAAGATGGTTGAGTAAGGACGACGTAGACACCTGCGATTAACATGCCAATGACCATACCGAAATATGGAAGACCACCTACGCCACCTGTGAAACCGTGGACTTGTTGAAAGACGATTGGATAGGCTGTGAGGAAGAGGTATAGAAGGCCGTAAATGAAAGCCATATAGATAGATAGAAGAAGAACGATAGGTTCTGATGCCAAAAGTCTAAGAGGACGAGAGAAATTCTTGGTGACCAATTCACGGAAATCAATCTCGATTTCTTCTTGTTTGGCGTGAATACCCCAATTTTTGGTTCTTCTTCTGAGTTCGGCTGCTTTTTCGACCAAGATGACTGGTGGGTAGGTTTCGGAAAGGAAGAAGAGATCTAGGATAAATGCTGCAAAACCCATTATAGCAGTTAACCATTCAGTCCAACGCCAGCCGAGATGAGATTCAACGATAAATCCACCAATGAAAGGTGCTAGAAGAGGTCCAGTGAAAACTGTCATCGAAAATACGGTAATAGCAAGCCCTCTCGTTTTATTATCGAACATATCCGAGAAGACAGCTGCAACAACTGCTAAAGGAGCTGCACCAAACATACCTATACATCCAATAGATTAGCCTTTGCCTATGCCAAAGCTCGAAGCGAGAAAATAATGGTATACATACCTCCCCAAAATCTACAGATCAAAACTGTTTGTAAATCTTTCGCCGCCGCGACTGCGATCTGAAAGATCGAAAATCCAAACATAGAAAGAACAATTGGTAATCTTCTTCCCTTCAATTCCGACAAAGGAGCCCATAATATTGGACCAAAAGCGAATCCTAAAACATAGAACGAGAGTCCTAATAATCCTACTTCTGTTGAAACATTGTATTCCGCTGCTACAACTCTAGTTGCTGTTGAGAAAATACTCGATGTAAACGATGATACTAATGTTGTATAAGCCAACATTACTGCTGTAATAACCCTATTTCGATCGATTAGCTTCACTTCAATTGGTGTAGTAGGAAACTATTGGGAACTCACTTCTTCTTCATCGGCCAATTGACAGCATGAAGCGGATCATCTGGTCCATCAAATTCTACCACATATTCTTCTTGAGCAGGCAATGGAGGAGGATACTCCTTCCCCAGCCCCATCAACGGTAATGGTTTCTCCTTTGTACTAAATATCCTGGTAAGTCTACTACTCCTCCCCGTCGCAGTTCTTCCCACCGTCCCCGTGTGCTGCGAGCGCGCAGTTTGAATGCGAGATATAACAGTTGGATGACGTTCTAAATCGGCTTGTGTGGGAGCTCGAGAAACTGTAGGACGAATTGAGGCATCGGAAGAAGTAGTCGAGATGGAGGATGCAGTGGATATACGTTCTATTTCGTGGGAGGGATGGCGGGGTAGAGGGGAATGGATGGGAGATTCGACGGAGTAGCGTTCTAGAGAGGCATCATGCTCGGCGCGTGCTATTTCTCGATCTGCCTCATTCATGGCTGCGATTGTAATGTTGTGGTTGTTCTCAATTGATTGTTGTAGTTGTGTTTATACTCGTCCGAGCAGTTATCGATGTATAGGTATGGAGAGATAAGCTTATCAGACTTAGACTCGTCTAGACCTTGTTCTTTGACAATGATGATGACGATTTAATTAATTGTATGTTATGTATGAATGAAGAAATGAAACCTCAAAATTAGAAAAAGAAGGGATCATAAGATATTTATTCTATTTACTCAAATATAGAAAACTTTTTACACGGAACATAAAATCTTCACTGCCGAAGCATAAAAACCTGTTATATCCATCTTAGCTGAGCTTGGTACGGGGAAAAAAGAAGATTAGTAGAACCTTTTTTTCCAAAAAGTTCCCACCCCGATCTACCTAGGTAAAGTTCTAAACTCCATCTCCATACTCCGTAAATCGACCATGGACGGACTCCATAGTCGGGCAAATTGGGAGAGTGATACCGATCTTAATTTTATGCCGTTGAATGTTAGATCCACTCATACGGGATTAGATTATAGTAAGTACCTATCAATTTTGACATCAATTCGATAATTCGATAATTTGACAACTTGACAGTCCATCTAGACGTTCCAGCTAATCGTACTATTCAATCTGTAGCTAGACCAATAAACCCTTGAATTCATTTCGATTTTAATCCCCTATTGGTCAGCTCGCCAAATTTCGTGCGTATGAAGCTAAGCTACTGTATGTATTGTATGTATGTAAGCTCTTATTCATGAATGTTCTTCTGCAGTATGCTTACAAAATCTGTATATGTATCTAACATCATGTATACTAGGTTTATCACCATTACTGTTGCATTTGCCTTCTTAGAATGGAGGATGTTGGATATCAGATATTAAACATTAGCTAATAGACAGATGAAAACTATTCATTCAGCCCTTGAATCTCTCATCATCATCGTCCAGTCTTCATGCATAATCATACCATTTCTCATTCATCTTTCCTCCTTTTCGCTCTCATCTAGTAAGCCTTCATGTACATATATACATTTCCTCTCACCGAACTCACACATCACCCGTAGAGCTTAACACCGGTCCGCAACCTACATTGTCCGCTCCGACTCCAAGTCAAGTATCAGAAACACACGAACCAAATACAAAAACTCAAACTCAGCCCCTACCTCATCTTACGTCCTTACCGTTACCTCCACCATAAATTATCTACAATCCATCATCTTCCGCCCAGTCGGTTATCGGCATCTACACCAACCCAAGTTTTCCCACCCAACCCGCCTAACCCCATGAGCCAATCACTAACAAATAAATAAACACACCGCAATAAACTCCAAACCTCCAAGCCTCCCATATAGCGGGACCTCCGTATTTTCAAAAAATTATGCAAGAACCCTTGTCCACCCATGCATCAAATTCGAGTTCCGAGTACAGTACTCTGTTATCACTCTCAGATTCACTTTGTACATACTCCGTACCAAAATACAAAAATTCCGAAATGCGTAAAAAGGAAAAAGGAAAAATGAAAAATGACATAAGAGGCGTTGCAATTCCCATGCTAAAGTTTCCTCGTCTATATGTAATACCCATACCCTCAAACTCAATATACCTATCTATCTAGTACCTAGTACTATCTTCAAAGTATCTTTTATATCCATTATAAAATACTGCAAATACTATAACATAACATACCTAGGTACCTACTCAGCATCTTTAATCTCGAATATTCCAGTCCATCCCATTCTCGCTCCCTCATCTTCTCTCCCACCCCTACTCCCACCCATCTTCATACAAAACTCCCCGCTTACCTACGGTTATTATCGGCATTCCATTCCATTCCTCTGCTCATCCCTCCAAACAACGACAACAAGAATAGCTATAGCTCCAGCTGCCGCTTCCCATGTAAAATTTCAATCCTAGAAGAAAAATAGGAATTTTTTTTTTCACTCCATTCTATTCTATTCTCTCTCTCTCTCTCCCCCTCTCTCCCCCCCTCTCTCCCCCCTACTTTCCAATAATATATTCGCTAAAAACTATAGCATCTAACAATCCAATCCAATCTCTCTCTTCCCTCCCCCGCGCCCCCTTCTTTCTTCCCCCTCCAAATACCAAATATAATCAAAACTCTATCTAAAAACAAGAATTAGAGAGAATTAAAAAGGGAGAAGAAAATACACTCATAACTATATTTAAATATACATATACACAACCCAATACAACCTAACAACCCACAATAATAGTCTAAACTCCATCACTTAGCCGCTCTCGCTACCCCTCCGCTCCCCCTTTCTCCCCTCTCTTCTTTATTTCCCCTCCCCGAAAATACTTATTCAATTCCAACTCCAATTCTAATTCCAGTTCTAATCTCAACTCCAATTCTACCCCTCAAAACCAAAACCAAAACCAAAACCAAAACCAAAATCAAAACCAAAACGAAAATAAGAAAAATAATATCTATATATCTATATATCTACCTACCTAAATTCACTTGCTAATTCTAATTCCCCCTCCCCCTCTTCCTCCTCTTTTGTTCACTCCCATCTCTCCTTCACTCCCCCACTCCCCCCCGCGAAAATACTTATTCCAACTCCAACTCCAACTCTAATTCCAATTCCAATTCTAATCTCAACTCCAATTCTACCCCTCAAAAACCAAAACCAAAACCAAAATAAAAATCCAGCAGAAAAAGAAAAAGAAACAGAAAAATCCTACCTACTACCTACTACCTATTACCTACTCACCTCCTCAATTTCTCTCGCTACCCCTTCTCCCCCCCTCTTCCCCTTCAAGAAAAGAAATCTTCAAACCCCAAAACCCCAAATCCCAATCCCGATCCCCATATACCATATCATAACACACCAAAACCACCTACCTAAACCGCACATCTAGTACCAAGCAGCGAGCTGTTCATTGGATAAGTAGGATAGAATCAGAATAGATCAGAACAGCTCAGACTACCCCACACCAGATCAGAACCGATCAACTAAAGCTAGAGCTAGAGCTAGAGCTAGAGCTAGAGCTAGAGCTAGAACTAGAGCTCTAGTTATAGTTCAAACTTAATGAGTACTTATGTATTACAAGATATGATATGTATAATACAGTATAATATAGTATAGTATAGTGTCGAGATAATAATTATAAATTATGATTTATATCAAAACAAGGGGATAGGATAGAGTAAAGTAGAGAATGTAAGTTTACAGATTCATCGAACGGAGAGTGCAGAGAGGATTGAGGAGCAGGCGCAGGAGTATACTATACTATAGTATCACATTACATACCATCACATCAGATCACGAACCTCAACCATCAATCCAAATCATTTGACTATATTTTAAATTTCTCTCATCTACATTGATGACTTGGTACTTCATACCTGGTATTGGGCTACACTACAATACACATACTATCTACCATTCCTTGTATTGCATTGGTATCATGCCACTGTATTTCCCATTATTTCCTTTCCAACGTCTTTCCACTTCCTTCCTTTCCATTCATACACTGTCATTTACATATCATCCACAATCATGTAAAGCCAGTCCATCAACTTCCCTCTCAGGCCTCAAATCAAATGCCAAGTTTAAACAACGCCCCTATAACGACACGCCATGGAATCTTCCATATATCAACATGGCACGCTTTCATCGCCACGCGAAAACCACAAGAAACGCTTATGTCAAATAACCATGCGACCGCATTAATGAAACAAACATGCCCAATTCCTAATAACTCCTTGCTTAAGTATAATAACAAACACCATATGCGCCTTCCATGTCAAATAAACATGGTAAAATCGTGTAAATGTTGAAGTCGAAGTCCAACATTACATTTCCTGTATCGCTCCTTCAAGACATGACTCTGAAAAATTTTCAAAAATTGTCATCATGCTTCGGAAATGCAACTCCCATTCACCATCGTGATATCATATCTTTTCATGTCTCCAGATCAGAATGTTCGTCTACATTATCCTCGACCATTTCATCTGCTTCTGCTACCTCTTCCACAGCAGGATCATTAACTTCCTCAAAATCTGCATCTGCTTGCGTCATTCCATTTTGACGTTCCCAAACTTCTCTTCTGATTCGTTCATCCTTTGCAACTCTTTGCCTTTCGACTTCCTCGAAGCCTCCAGACTTCTTCAATTTTCCTGATTCAACAAAAGAGGTCAATTCTTTCTGTAAAACATTGCCTCGGCGACCTTCAAGTTCCTTTTGTCGAAGTTTTTCGGCACGCTCAATAGCTTCAAGACGATTCTCGTGATTTGGTTGTAAGGCACGAACTTCATCAAGAACACCTTCTTTTGCCGCGGCAGGATCAATTGGATCAATACGGTTGAGTTTGGAAAGACTTCGACCGGTACCGATTTGACTTGGGGATCCGTCCTTCAATTGTTCTTTAGTAGCTTGTTCAACGAGTGCAAAGGTTTGTGCGGCCTTCTCCAAATCATCTTGTAGATCTGCTGCAAGGTCTTCCTGCATTGTAATCTCTTCACGATCATTGCAAACTGTCTCCAATTCCTTCTCCCAGATCTTTGTCCAGATTGGCCTCTCACGTTTCAAGAAGTCTTGCATCCTCTTCAACTCCATTGTAGCTTGAGAAATATCCTTGGCAACCGTCTCCAATTGCTTGGGAAGAGGTCGTACACCACGTTGTACAACATCCTTTCGTAGATCTTCAACAATATCTTGAAGATCATCCACTTGTGCAACCAATTTATCGGAATCTTCGCTGAGATTCTTCTTTCCACCATTTACATAAGAACGTCCAGAATCACCATTGATATCTGGAATAACAGCTTTAACAGCAACACTTTTGACGGAGCTAGCCTTTGTGCGAATTAAAGCCATGGAACTTTGAATATCGGATTGGAAGCCAGAGTAAGTTTGCCTGAGTACTGCAAGATCGCGACGAAGGCTTTGAATTTCACCAAGTTGAGCTTGACCATTAGCTTTTGATGGGCTGGTATTAATGCCATTGGTGATACGTCCAGTGTCGATCATTGAAAGTCTTGAAGAACTTGGTGGCGCAGATGCGATTCGAGCCATTTCCTTTGCAGCATCCTGTTGGCGATCCGAGACTCTTTGAATTGTAACTTGTTGATCATCCACTGCTGTTTTGACACTCTCGACCATTTTCTTCAATCCTCCTAGACTATCATCAATATGTCGCTTCACTTCATCTAGAACTTCAATATTTAGTACAAGTACAGAACGATCTTTAATATCTTGAAGATCTTCCAATTCATGACGAACACCAGATACTGGATCTTGAATATAAATCTCGGGTAGATCAACACCATTGTTGTGGGTATTCCAGGCAAACTTTTCAATGAAAGCCAATTGTAGTCTTGCCATAGATAAATCCTTGTATCCATCAGCAAGGACAAACTTCTTAACTTTGGTCTTATATTGTAAGAAAATTGTGATCTCTTTATCGGGTGGAGGTGGAGATTCTTCGGGTGTAAATTGTCTAGCTTGGCTGCCATAAGAAGGGCTATCTCTTTTGGAAGGAGATCGCTTGTGTTGGGGCGCTTGAGGAGGTTCAGAAGTAGCCTTTTCTTCATCTTGATCTTGATTATCAAAGTTTGGAAGAACATCAGGAGGTGGTCCATTGAGAGTTGCACTCGGTCCATCATAATCACTAATAGACTGTCTTAACTTGTCTTCTGGGGTCTTGACTATAGGACTATCATTCGAGGGTGGTTCTTCTGGCTGCTGAATTGATGACTCTTGACTATCTTCGGCAATCACACTTGGCTTTCGAACTGGGGATGTCTCATTCTGAATCAGACGAGAATTTGTTCGAGCGAGACGTTGGTCACGATTTTGAACAGCTCTCAGAGACTCCCTGGCATCATTGCGTCCTCTATTTGGTATTGGCGAGTTTTGTGGAACAGGCATCATTGGAACTCCATTTGGAGATGCACCAACAAGTTTTGAGATTTGATAAGCAGAATAACGTCTTGAAGCTCTCCTTTCCAAATCCCCCCCTTTTTGTAGAGCCACCAATGCAGCATTTGTCTTTGGTGGTGGCGGAGGTGGTGGAAAATTATCCACATTCAAAAGATCAGGATCATTTGGACGTGGCATTGGTATAGAGACTTCATCTCCAGGATAAGGTGGAACAACAGGAATGCTTTGCATTGTTTGGCTTGACAGTGTAGATTGATCTGAAGATACTGAACCTCGAGATGAGTCTCTTGGTGGTCCAGCAGCTCTTCTACTTGATGATCCTGTAGCCGAAGACATCCTCGGAGGTATGTTAGAGTCGGCTGTAGATTGTCCTTTGCTTCCCCTATCATTTGCCACACTTGACTCCCCTTGAAAATTATTTTCCAACCCTTGATTCAGTAATGTAGTCAATCCAGTACTATTACTCGCAATGCTACTGAGGCTTCCATTTCTAGGTATGGTTTCTCCATTTTGTGATGCGCTATCTCTCCCTTGTTTTTGCCGCAGTTTTTGTTGCTTCCGCTTTAAACCATGAAGAAGAGTAATGATTATATCTCTAATTCGAGGCAGGTATTTCTCCAAGCTCTCGACACTTGCTTCTTGACTGAGTGTTGATTCCAGTATATGTCGGAGCAACTCTGGTACATTCCCCAAATCCGAAGTATCAACATTTATTGCTGCAAATGCCCTACAAGCAATATTGAACTCGTATCCCAAGCGCACATAAACATCCGAAACCTGTGCGTCTGTCGCTTGATGTCGAGACCATTGTGTGAGGGTTTCGAGAAGTTGTTTCGTGGCGACCAGAAGATGTGTTACGCTCTTTTCAATCTGAGATAATGGTGGGGGGTTTTGACCACTTTGACTACTGCTGCTTGTCGGAGGTTGACCACCCTATCCAAAAATAAATAGATTAGCATGCACTCTCATGAAAGAGATCATTGTCGCAAAGGCGAATCAATCATATCAAGTGGAACCAATGACTTACATTTTGTCTTCTTCCCGAGTGATTGCTTTGAACAGACTTCGTTGAAGCAGTTGAATTCCTTGGCTGAGGACCCAAACTTGGAGATATAGCCCTGGCGGATATTGTCGGAGGTGGACCAGGGGAATCCGATGCTGGAGATCGCCTTTGAACGGGTCGTTGAGGTGCTTGCATTTCTGCGACCGATCTATTTATTGATATCCTATGGGAAGTCGAAAGGAGGATTCAGCAAAGAGTCAGCGCGCCATGCACAAAAGTATCCTATGATAACCAGAGTAATTTGGCAAATCAATGCAATTAGATGCGCTCCTATGGTGAGAGGGTTAGGAAAGAATTTCGCAGCAAATTAATGTGAATCCTTCTTGGTTGTGGTAAAAGTTGTTAAGTAGATAGGTATCAATTCGAATGGATTCAATTCAATTCAATCTACACGGCAGGTGAGTGCCTCATGCAAGTGTGCCAGATCACGCTAGTTTAGCCGAAAAGGTTTACTCAGGTGGTGAAACCTTTCTGACTGGGGAACGTTTATAAGAGGGTAGGTCCGAGCTTTTGGAGAGAGATTTACAGTGGAATCACATGTTTAAGGGTAGATTGAGGGAGGGTTTGAAGGAATAACGTGAGTGCAGTTGTACTAGGTCATAAGAAGATTAGTTGGATAAGTATGTCTGTAGGTAAGGAAGTAAAAATAAAATACTACCAGATAGGTAGTGCGTTGCTATTAACTTTTATAGATTAGGTAAGATTCGAAAGATTCAATAAGTTAGTTAACGTTACTGAAGTTGTCTAATGTAGAACAACTGAGAACCACTTGATGATGGTGCTTTCCGTTCACAGACACTTGGACATTCAGACATCAAATTAATCATTTTAATTAAGTCCAGTTTGGATTTCCATTTTCAGACATCGCAATGACAAGGACTATCCCTGCCATTCCAATTTTGGGTTCATTCTGCTCCCGTACGAAAGCATTTTATATTAACAGACCAACCTCTTTATTTTAACAACAACCTTGGAATGATGCTATGGTTGAAGGTAATCTCTTGAAGAAAGTCTTTTCTGACAAATGCAGGCGTCCTTCGTATACTTCGGATATAGACGAAGCACTAGAAGAGAGTCAGAACACAAGTTATATTTATACACATACCTAGTAGGTTCTAGAAGTCAAACAAGGCGAAACAAGCTCTTAAAGGGGACCGCTAATGTGGACGAAGAAGGAAGAGCTACACCAACACTTTAAGTTATCCTCGAGCCAGATTGACATTAGAGATATCTATCGGCCTCGTTAAAGTTTCTTGCTATATGAACCCTACATCAACTATGACAGCTTCAAATTACTTCTCGAGATCAACAATCAAGAGGAAGCATCCCCGATTTAAGTCTACTGTCTGCAGCTCATCAAGCACTGGTACTATACTGCTTATTATATAATACTAATCAAGTATAATCTAGAGCGATACCCACAACCAAGGTATCAGGTATCAGGTATCAGGTATCAGATGGCACTGCGCTCGAGGTACAACTCGGGTATTTTCATACCGCGCGGCAGTGACAAATATTCAACAAATTCAATCCCGTCCAGGCCGCATCCCGAGGCCATGGGGACATGCAAGCCCTTTCCCCCTGATTGGTTGTTAACTCGAACCCGTGCAGATGAAGATATCCGAGAGAAAGGAAAGGTACAGCAGACAAACACCAGAATTATTCCTCAACAATTTTGCATAGGATTCATTAATCTTGAGAAATGAATGAAGTGGATGAAAACAAAAGCTTTCTCTATCTTTGAGATAGTCGACTATGTACCAACCTCTAGATAATCATACAAGTCAAGTTTTTCCTTTCTTTCCATACTAGGTACCTACCTACCTATGCGACGTCATCCATAATATTTGTAACGTGGCCGAGTACCAAACTATCCAAAGCCCGTTCGACTGTATGGAGCATGAGAGGATATAAGATGCAAGAAAAAGCCCGGTCATGCTTGAATATTCCATGCAAGTGTCCAATCCATGTAGGGATTCGCAGCTCAGGCCTGTGCTACCAGACATTTAAATATACCTTCTGAAAGCGCTCGGGACTTTGAAGAAGAGGATGGAAACCATGTTAAGATTTGGATCGCCTTGCCTAGGTAACCAGGCTATTATCTATAGTTTGAGCTGGATTTACTAAATCATTGTAATGGATTGTATATGTTGAAGGGATACATTTTAGACCATTCTACTCAATACTTTACCATTCATAGGAATGTCTATGTATCCGTGCCTGACTATCTACTATGCAAATCCCCTTGAAATAAGTATAGAACATCTGTCGTCCGTCATCCGTCATCCGTCATCCGTCATCCGTCATCCAGCATTCATCATCCATCATTCATCATTCATCATCATGCTCATCAACTTCTATACCTATGCAAGTAAGCCTGCGCACCAATGAAGATTCTTGTGCAATTGTTACAGCACGCACATCTTATACCAAGGTCAAAGGATGTTCGTATATGTGACCCGAGAGACCCAAATGGACCTTTTCACCCCCCTTGTTGAATTGAAATATTGAAATCGCATCTTTACATTTACGATACTCAGCCTATCTGAGAAGCCTCTCTCAGTTTGGTCTTCATTATCTAGGTACTTCATCATGCATTATTTCTTTTTTCCTTTCCATGTGAAAAATTAGAATCAAACCAAGCCCCTTTTACCTTCAGTCAACCCTCCTTATTACTGTATCTCAATCTGATTTCCCCAGTTATGATGTGACTACACGTTTCACTCATGTGGTTATGATGATATCTACAAGACATACACACACACACACACACACGATTTACATCCCTTCAAACCCCCATTCGGATTAATGCTCCCGTCTATCGACACTAGGATATGATATCTACCGGATCCCCGAGATATTAATAACATGGAAAGGGAAGAAGGCTTGACTGTCAAATGTTAAATTGATTTGGGGTCGTGGTACAGCGAAGTTCCTTGTAGTATGATAATAGTATTAGAGAGAATCGTGGAGTCGAGAAAATAGATCTTGAATTGAGAAGTTAGCAAGCAACTAGTAAATAAATAACCTTGGATTCTGCCTCGAGGGAAGGAAAAGACTGGATATGTACTCGAGTATTGTGTTAAGCTTTTAATACGGTGGTCGATTTGGGGCGTGGTGGACTGGTACGGCTGTCATATCATATTATATCATATCATATCATTGATTAATCAATCTTCACTTATTATCACCCTTCGCAAACTTCATCCTCGAGGTTGAAACTTCGACTTCTTTTTCTTTTTGACTTCTCTTCCTGGGTAATCTATCCTTTTCTACCCACCTCTTCTCTTTCTCGCCATACCTAGTAGTCTCTTCAACAAGGAAAGACTTTACGAATCAGAAAAGCTCGAATAATTACTATTACCGTTAACCAAGATTCGATATATCAGGAAACGTCACCCCCAAGTCATCCATTCATCCATACCATCCATCCACCGTACAACCAAATATATCTACGGACACTCAAACAAGTCTCCCTTCCTTCAACAGACAATAGGAAAGAAATCGCAAATTGCTTCTTTCTCTCTGATATTTTATGTTATTTTATCTCGAGATAGAAATCTTACCTAATTCTTGATTCCGACTTCATTCTTCTCCTGTCGTAGAACTAGGGACTTACTACATATTCACTTATTATTATTCTATTTAGAACTTCATTCTACTTTGTCTTTTTATTCATCTACCTACTTACTAGGTAGGTACTTACTTACTTATTTTTTTAAAGAATTCTTTTCGATCAAGAGAGACTTTATGAGAGAATAAGGAAGGAGGTTTATTACACTCTATCTACAGTACTCCCTCTCTATCACATTACTTTCTATTCACCTACCTACTCTACATACCTACTCGACTTACCTACCCACCAAGTACTTTAGATACTTTAGTACTGTAGTCTCCCAAAAGAGAGGAATCTACAACTATCTACAACTATCTACAACTATCTACATCTATCTACATCTATCTACATCTATCTACATCTATCTACATCTACATCTACATCCACGCTACCTACCTACCCATTTCTTGATAAAACCAAGCCAAAATACCCCATTCGCTTGAGTACATCATTTAATCACCTAACTTCAACCAACCAAAATTTACTACCTACACTCCCTCTTCCACCCGAACCACCCCCTTCAGAAATTCTTATTAACATTTCCCCTCTTCTGAAGGATCCAAAATAACCACTACCACCACCACAAATTCCCCCCTCCCAACACTCATAACTTTCGATGATTGTTTGATCTGTTACGATATACTGTAATCATCTTCACTCATCAAGAAAGGGAGAGCAGTGGAGGTCTTCTTGATTTTTATTTGATTTATTTTATTCTCTTCTCTTCTCACAATTCTTTTTCCTATTCGAGGTGAGACAAAATGGTTCTTTAAATTCTACACATACATACATACATACATACATACATATATACACGCACACACTTAAAGTTATTATGATTATGATTGTTATTATTACCTATACACTTTTACAACAACCCCAGCCTTTCTTTTTGACACGATTGATTAAGCTTGGAGCTTTCGCAATCAACTCAAACAACCACATCACAATTTCACTTCTTTAGTTACTGCAATTGTGCATGACATTGCATGTATGCTAACCACATTCCTTTTCCATTAGAATTTTATCTTCGACTTGGGACCAGTTCCTTATTGAACCCCAGATTATTCGCGAATCCTCCAGCCTTGACACCACGCACACATTGGGCGCGATTCTAGAAGATCAAAGGAAGGGTGTGTTTTGGAGATTTCCATTTGTGTGGTATGTATTGGGCTTTCCCCCTCCATCTCTCTTCCCCAGCTATGATTTTCTATCACTCATTCAGTCATCGATTGCATGCATGGTTGATGGAGTGCTTTGCGCATTTATTGTGCGTTGTGTAACCAAAAGCCGAATCACACTCACCTTACCTACCTTCAACATTCACCTTCAAATCTTATTCACATGGATTGGGTTACTAATTTATTTCCTCGTCAGATATCTCTTCGAATAGATCATACACATACCACGACAACATTCAAGAGAATTGATATACATCTGATCATCAGTTGTTGAATATGGTACAACAAGCAAAAAAGGGCAACGACCTTCCCAACGGCGGCACAAAGTACAGAGAGCAATCAGGAAACATGACGTCGCAAAGAAAAGATATGGGAGATGCTCGAGGAAATGGTAATGGAAAGGTTGATGGCAGATCGCAAAATGGTTGGTCCTTCTACATTGTGTCAATGACATCACAAATACTAACCTTCCCAGGTAACTCGAGCTTTTTCCGTACAGACACTGCGATTTCTGGCAACCGAAACCAAGGAGAGCGTGTATTACAAAGATGGGTTCCTGACAAGCCCGCCGATAATGATGGTGGCTTGGAATCAGGTCGAGGAGGAAGAGTGGCTCCTTGGGATCAATTCGCAGAGAATGAGCGACGATTTGGCTTGAAGACAGACTACGATGAGAATATCTACACAACCCAGATCAACACAAGTCATCCGCAATATTCGCAGAGAGTCGCCGAGGCAGATAGAAAGGCAAGAGAAATTGAACGCAGCACGGCAATGAACTCTCATGTTGCAGAAGAACGTATTGCGGACCACACCGGACCAAATGAGAATGGACTTGATGAAGAAGACAAGTGAGTTTCTTAGATTCTGTCCCTTGCATATAATTGCTAACATATTGGCAGATACAGTGGCGTTCGCAGACAACAGGATTTCCCACCCCTCACCGCATCGAAGGGTGCATATCAACCACCTGGAAAGCGTGCTCCAGTTGACCGCGCACCCGCAGCTGCTCCGGTTGTTGCTCCAGTTGCTGCTCCAGTTGCTGCTCCGGTTGTTGCTCCAGTTGTTGCTCCAGTTGCTGCTCCAGTTGCTGCTCCAGTTGCTGCCCCAGTTACTGCCCCGGCAGATCGTACTCTTGTCGACTCAGCCATCATGTTTGCAGGAGCTAAGGCCGATAAACCCGCAGATAAACCTGCCGAGAAGGCAAAACCAGCTACAGCCGCGAAGTCAACAAAGCCAGAGGTCGCAACTCCACCTACTACCACTGATTCAAGTACCACTCCCACTCCAGAGCTCAAAAAGACTGTGGCTCCTTCTGCAAGCCGCACAATTCCTCCACCAGTCAAACATATGGGTGGGCCAAATGCTACTGCAACTGTTGAGGCTGATGTTTCCAAGGCTTTCAAGACCTTTGCTGCAACTCAAAGAAACAATGTTTCACAAATTCGCGCCAACAAGATCAAGAATGATAAGCAAATCAAATTGAACGACCTCAAGAGATTTGCCAATGATTTCAAGTTGCATACTCCAGTTCCATCGGATCTTGTCCCTATCATTGCTAAGGATCCAGCAAAGCAAAAGGCGATCCAAGAGAAAGCACAACGCAATGCTGAAGAAGCAAAGCTCAATCCTACTGATTCGGTAAAGCCAATTACACCAGGTGCAGACGGAGTTTCTGCACAACGTTCCGCTACTACAACCTCTACTCATACTATATCGCCACCGCCCGTTACATCTGGTCGCCAAAGCGCTAATCGTGGACCTTATCCTCAAGGTACTCACAGCTTTACACAAAATTCTCGAGGTGACAGACCTGTTCAAGCACAGCAGACCATGCCCCGAAGTGGCACCGCCGGTCACTTGGCCCAGCGATTAAGAAATATCGAACAAAATAGACCAGCTCAAGTTCCAGCCAATGTCATGCCAGCCCATGAAGCCAGACTTCCTCCTACTGGTCCTTCGAACACTGCCGATCCAAATTTCTCCCGTCGTTCAAGTGGCGTGGCGAGTGCGCAAGGTGGCCCGAGATTGAATGCTAGCGTCAGCGAATTTCGGCCCAATGCATTCGCAAAAGACTTTAGTCCCGCTGGTCCAAGCAATGGCTCAAGTCCTCGTTCAGCAGCCAATGCTCCAGAGGCTTCAACAACACCAGTCGCACGTTCCTTGATTCGCCGTAAGCCAATGGCTAAGAGCGCTCGTCCTTCACTCAAAGGCAAATATGATGCAATGGAGCTCATCAAGACCCTCAAGCCAGGAGAGGGAAAGAATTGGCTAGCAAATGGTGGTTTGAAGCCAGCTTATGATACTCACTTGCTATGGAAACTCACTGCTAGTGATGCACCTACGGAGTCTTATATACAAGTCTTTGAAAAGGCACCATTCCCTACTACCACACCAATTGTATCCGAGCCTCACCCACCACAAGCAGCTCCACAAGTACCACACCAACATCAATTGCCATTCCATCTTCAGTCTGGCGTTCACAACATCAATGCTAGACAATCCCCACGTCAACCACCTGTCAACATGCATGGAGCTCAGATGGGTCATCCTGCTCCAACATTCAATGCTGATGAATTGCGTATGATGCCATCGCATTCTGCACAATCCTTTTCATCACCAAGAATGCAACAGCTTCCAATGGCAGCCTTCCATTCTCCAATGGGTGGAAATGCTCAATTGGCTTACAATCCACAGATGGTCTCTTACCCTGGTGCACCTCAAATGCCACCATTCAGATCCCTTTCTCAAACTCATCAATTTATGCCACAACAAGGTCATATGGGTCAACCAATTATGATGGCTAACCCTGCAGGTGGATTCATTCCTCCACAAACAATGGGACCTGGTCCACAAATGATGTATCCACCCGCACAAGGTCAATTCATGCCACCAAATAATGGACATCCTCCAGCTATGCCAAATGGCGGTTATCCAAGTCCTGGCCGAGGTGCTCCAATGATGATGAATCAAGGTTCTCAACAAGGTCACCCACAACCTATGTATGGTATGAGCCCAGTCCCTCAATATGGAACACCTGTTTTCCCTCAACCAATCCCAAATCAAAGTAAGTTTAGAAGTTCAAGAAACTTTGCAATGGATTCTAATATATCAATAGTGCCAATGCGAGGTGGTGCTTATGGAGCACCTAACCAATACGCTACAAACCCTCAGAATATTCAAGGAGGTCCAAGAAATCAGTATAACCCAGATTTCAATGGCAACAAACAAAATTTCCGACACAACCAACACCCACATGGCCCACCCAACAACCAAGTCCCTACTGGCCCTCAAGCTCAAACTAATCCTGGAGCTGATGAGAGTAAATGAGCGAAAATGCTCTGACTTTGGGAAATATATTCATCACGTCGATGCTTTAGCATCATGCATTTTGACAATATGGAGAACAGCATCAAGTCTATGATCTTTATTTGTCGCATCTTTATAGTGATTGCATCAGTATAGTTCATTAGACCTTATTTGGATCATTAGCATCAATAATCCAGAGATCAAAGCAATTGGATCCATCCCACCGGTTTGATCTCAAATCAATGGTGGTTCATTGGTACAAATTTATTTTTTGCTTAGCTGTGTAGTATGGAGAATTATATACTGCCTTTGAGATGTATATCTGATGATTGTATCAGAAGGCTTGGCCAAATTGATGGATTCGACTGCTATTAAGTTTATTGGACAACTCACAATCCAACTGTACAGTGGGGTGGAAGGAAAGGAACCATCTGCATGGAATGTTTTTATCTTCAATGAAATAATCATTCATTAAGCATTTGGTGAGCTGGCCAGAATAGCAGATGCGATGCAGGATTCCATCTTATGAGAGATGGCTTGATGAAAATGTATACATGGAGATATGATGGAAGGAATGAATGAATTATAAAGAATTTTTCCGCTGATGGGGTAGTGGATTATACTTTTCTACTACCATCGTGGTTATGTATCTTACATAGCTTTAGATTTATATGCATAAACACCATTCCATCACCATTTCTGGTTTTTGATATGATATGATTTGATTTGAGGCGATGTGAGGCGATGTGCTGAGTTCGATAATGTTTTCGATTTGAATCATAATCTTAGTGACTCCCAAACAAACCAGACCCATTCATGCCATGCACTTCTTTTATTTTGCCCTCCCTTAACCTGATTTGCTAAATAATGATATATACATGGAACTGGTTAATAAACAGACAAAATAATCATTCTTCCAAATCATTCTTCCGCATCACCATCTTCAGCACCCGAATCCGAATCCGAATCCGAATTAATAGGTGGATCTAAACCGGCAGCTTCTTCGCTGGGTAGTTGACGCGGAAACCAGCCGTAGGTGGGCAGGGAGATGAGGAGGGTGTTTACTAGGTAGGGGGGTTAGTTGGTCGAGGTTGGAGAAAGGGAGGGGAGAAGGGGAGAAGGAAATAAATACATACGCGAACCAATCGTTACTTCGATACCTTCACTACGTAGTATAGCGGCTTGGTTTTGCGCGCCGGAGGGGTGGCTTCTTTGAGGGGAGGGGAGGGGGGTTAGTTTGGTTTGGGTTGGAGGGGGGGAGAGGGAGATGAGGAGG